>JACCHZ010000013.1:0-120032 GCA_018907045.1 Wiebesia pumilae
TAGTACTAAAAAAGTGTATGATGTATCTGCATTCTCAAATTTAATTACGAGTACTATGTTCCCATCTTTCAAACGAGATTCAATATTTTTTGGAATATTTAAAGGCGATACTAATCTGGATGGAAATTGATATAATACTTTTTCAGTCCAAGACTTCTTTTGACGGTCCAAAGCAATTTCGTCGCCCATTAATCTCATTTTCCATCGAAAATCATTAACTTCAGAATTCTTTAAAGCAACAAATTCATGTAGACCCTTACCGATTAGTAGACCAATTTGTGAATCCAAATTCCTATCAATTTTAATGTCTTCTTTTTCAACAATTTTAAGTACGGAACAAAAAGGTTTTATATCGCATAAACGTCGACTTTCATCTCTTAACTCTTCTGATTCAGCATTAGAATTAATGCACAAAAATATATAAGACTGTGAATCTTTTAAGATTCCGTGTAATGGATTTCAACTAGATTCTTCAGATTAAAGTTATATTTCTATTAGTTTCAAAGCTCTTCTTCGTGTTACGCAGAGAAGAGGGAGAGGAGCGAGACGGGGCAAATGCGGAACGGCGAAACCGGGGGGCAGGAAACAATCGGAGGGCGGGCAACACGGCGGGGGGGGGGGGGGCGCCCAAACAAAAGCAAACAACTAACGAGAGGCGGAGAGTCGACGTCAGCGGACGCACGCCCGGGATTGGGGCAAAACAAAGAAGTAGGACCGAGAAAGGGCAGAGGAGAAGGGAGGAGGCATAACGCGGAGATCCCGAAATCACTGCTCGCGATTCAGCCAGCTGACGTAGGCACGTCAAGGAATAGAGGGTCTATTAAACTGGGGGAAAGGAGACATGATTCAGACGCATAAGAACAGCTAATAACGTTCAAAGATTAGAAATATAGGATTTCGGTGAAGGAGATCATATTAACTATGTGGATAACGGACATGAGCTGATGGATATATACCGGTGATATAGGAAATAGTAGCAGAGATCAACTAAAGACCATTTCATGCTTGGAGTCACGATCGTATCATTAATACGAAAATCACATTTTTTTCTTATGACTGAAAATTACCCGACATAAGCGGGATTTATTGGCAATAAATGACCTGTACACAGCTTTCTTGTATAATCTTCGCCAATTATAAACTTAGTGTACGGTAGAATCTACTTTCTGCTGTACCTTCCTAACTCTACGACAACTGGTGAAATTAAAAATCTCGCTGCTTTACTTTGTACAATCTGTGTTGTCGTACCATAGGTGGTACTTAAAAGAGATTACTTGACAACGGTGTTGCTCAAGGTGATAGGGGATACGGGGATGCGACTGAACTGAGTCTAAGACATTGAGAAAAAGTATGAGAGAGGATTGCATAATAGTCTTGAACTTGGATAGGGGAGGGGAAACAGGAGAGAGGAAGGAAGGTGACTAGCTAGCAAGGCCGGACATATAATTCATTAGAGATCTCTGACTCATAAAACGAATCATATGTTACGATCATATGATTTATAAATGAGATAATTAGTCATACGTAATAATAAAAATATAGATTGTCAAATAGACATACTCTTGGATGTTCTTTGGATATACGTGTAGATGAAAATCACGAATTGTGAAAAACGGAATACGAGAAAACGTGATAGAATGTATGAGTGAAGAGGGGGCAAGCTGTGAACAAGCGGCGTGGGGGAATGGGATAGAACGCAAAGGGGGGCAAGCAGGGAACACAGCTGGAGAAAAGGAGAAAAAAAAGCGCGGAGAGATTACGAAACTGCAAAGAATTGTGTTTGATGCTTTACCTAAAGTAAATGAGCAGTCAAACGATCGTCGCCAATAGTATATTCAAAAAGTATAAAAAGTAGTGCAAAGTAAGTGCTTAACAGTAGTAACGTAAGAACACAGGCCAGTTTTTTGAAAACAGCAGAAATTCGCCAACGAAAGAGACGTAAGAAGGTTAATCGAAACGCGCCGGGAGCTTATATTAAAAAACACTAAATAATTAGTATTACTTCAAACTAAGTAAACACACATTGCATACTCTTTCTTTATTTATTATAACACGTGTAAACTATATTCACTATTACGACAATGAAATTCTTACCGCAGTACAGGTAATTTTAATTAAACCATTGTACTCACATAATGGCCCAACATGTTATATTAATTCATGCCAAATGATTCACCTGATAATTAGCGTTCGTTATATTACAAAATTAGATTATCACTCAAAAATGTAAAAATACATTCTGAATTAAGAGATACCACGATTTTGGTGCTACGTAAAATAGTTATTTTTCTACTTCATGAACGACTACTACGGATCTAATTGAATAGGATTACAACATAACATGAATGTGTTTATAAACAAAAAAGCAGCCGGCTTACTTCACATGCTCTTGATCCCTGCAAATCGCAGGAAATTTTATGAGTTATAGGGTTAAGCAAATAAAAAGGACTGAAAACCGCGAAGTCATTTAACGTTTATTGGTAATGAAATGTTAAGCTGTTTAATTTTTTATAAGATTATACCATTTGTAATCTTATTTTTAAATCTATCTCACTTAAATCTACTTTACATCTAATAATTTTACTTTAACTTTTATATTCTAACGCATGTAACGCTTTAATTTATTTTCTATTTTCCTTACTTTACTATTCTACTTTATGTTCCTTTCCTTATTGCGGAAAGTGACGACTCGGTTTCTCGTGTTTCTTGGCTTTCCCGGCCATGATGGCTCGTCGTCGTACCGGGTTCGTATCAAGAGGTGGCGTGAAGAGACGGGGTGAATAAAAACAGCGTGTTTTATAAATATTAATTAAAAAAAGAGTAATAGTCAATAATAAATTATTTATTACAATTATAACGAATTATAGTGATCGTTTTTTTAATTATAAATATAGATTCATAGCAAATTGTATAGAACTTTTCACGGGTTGCAGCGTCGATTAACGTATTAGTGACGGGTTTTCATACAGATTTATTGCGAGTTTTTTTTAGCGTCTGTTTATTTTACAAAGCCTTACAAGTTACGGCGGCAAATAAGTTTACGGGCAAGTCACAGCGGGGAGAATCAAGCTACGTTACTGAATCTCCTGGGTGAGTCAAACGACTTACACCAGAGGGCCATGTGCCGAATGGCAACAGAGGACAAGTTCTCTGCTTCGGGAGACCTCTGACTCCCGTACTTGCTGTGGTTGCGCGAGTTTGCCTTTTTTATACGCTTCACAGTCACTTCCCCGCACGCTTTCGCACTCGCGGGGCCTTCGTGGAGGAGTTGTTCCGCTTAGCCTTTGCCCTTTAAATTTGTATGCAAAGGATAGTAACACACTAGCTAAGACCTAACGCATAGCCAAGGCTTAATGTATAGCCAAGACTCTCCTCCATGGTCCCATACTACCTTTCCTTCTCTCCGCATTCTCTCTCTCAATCATATTCGTTACATTGCGGGCCTCCAATATGCGGACAGCATCCCCGTGTCGACGCAGAAAAAGTGTTGCCTCTTCTATTCCTCTTAAAATATGTGCCACTGGCGGCTCCCGCGTGGTACCTTGACGGTGACTCCATCGGGCAGGAGGACCGTCCACTTGTTGAATGCTCCGGATGGGCAATTTCTGGAGGCGGCGTCAGTGTTGCATCGTTGATTACTTCGATACCCTTAACGACCCTTTTGATGTTTAGGTGCCTCTTCGGGAATCGAAAGACTTTTCCTCCTGTCAAGGTGCCATAACACGCTTGAATTTCTACTTCCACGATTTTTCTGGCTGCCACTCTTACCTTATCAGCTTCGGGGCTTTGGAGGAGCCGTCTCGAAAGTCTGGAGGTCGATGTTGTTCTTCGAGTGAAGAGCGAGCTTCTCCAGATGTTGTTCGGTACCTGATGATCAGCGCTTCTTTCTTGGCTGGTGGATGGCTGAAGTGATGACTGTGGCGGCAACGCTGGACCGCTGGAAGGTCTTATCGGACAATTTTTGAGTATTTGCTTCAAAGTTATCGTTGACAACTTCGATCATAGCTTTCGAACGGGGACCATGCTGCCGATGTTGTTGGCTTCGGAAATAGTGTCCAGGGTGGCGTAATCACTAGCAGTGATGTTGCTGTCGACGGTAAGGTCCTATGTCCGAGATGAAGTAGACTTTGAGATCCTAAAGTTCTACGAAGGCTTCGACGCACCAAACATTAAGTTCTTCAAGGAGCGCTTTCATGACCTCTCATTGATTCTTTTGAACATTTGTCACGATTCTTATTAGTGGAGCCAGTCTATTTTGACGTTTTCCATACCCTTTCGTTAACAGTTTTTTTTTTATTTCAATAACGGCTCGAGTGTTTTTCAACCCCGTTGGCAGCACCAATCGGCTGTACTGCTCTAACATCCTTCTCTCACTCTCGAAGAAAAGTTAACACTTATAACGTTGCCTTTTCACAGTGAAACGTACGGAGTAGAAATGAAAAGCACGTCGAATAATGTAAGATACAAGTCGGTAATAAAATGCAGTTCGTACAACATATGAAAGATCAAGGAAAAGAAATCATGTCAAATAAAATACAGTGAGGTTAGCGATAACTGAAAAAATGTCAGGTTTTAAATGGCGGATTCGAATTGGATAAGGAAATTATTGCAAAAAAATAGTCGAAATAATATGCTATGCAACTGCATTTATTCTTACGCGTACCTTGGCCTAGCATGCCTAATGTGCTTTCTGCAGTAGGCGTTGTGCTTTGTCACAATTCAATATACAGTCGTCGTGTACATGGTCGTTTAATGATCCAGCAGGATAGACTATATTGCTGTGTACCATCATATGTTTCGCCAACGATTACATCGCACCGTGTATTGTTAAGTGCGAATTTTACCTCAAAGTTTACACAACGAAAACAGTGCATTTGCTTTATGATTGCAAAATGATTACTTAATTTATTTTTAAGCAACTACTTGGCTTAAATAATTAAAGTCTAAAAAGTCAGCTAAAATATTAATCTAAATAAAGATTTAATTTATATTCTTATTTAATTGTTTTAATACGAAAACACATAGACCATGTTCTTAGACTCATTACACATAAAGGTTAGGGAACAGTACCCTGAAAACTAACCGGTCAGTTTTTTACGTAGAAAATAGTTGATGTGGGTTGGGTGATATCTACATAGACTAACAGATATAAGCTGGTTATATAACCTTTGAAGTTTCATTTATCCTTTGCCAGCGAAGCTTCTGATCAAATACATCTGTCTAGTCCATTCTGGTACACACAAAATATCTGAAAAGCTTTGGTTGCACAGCTGATAAAGATAATATTTATTTAATTTAAGAGTGATATCGAATACAGGTCTAACATAATCGTTAAAAAATAGATAAAGTAGAGGTCAAATTATGTCATTGCATGATCTAAAAAAGCTCAACAACAAAAATAAAAATCTCACTGGACAGTGAAATATATAGTTTTGAAATCTTAAGAGTAATCATAACGTAAGATCGGATCAGAATAAAATTCCCTAAACATTAAATTTACTAATATTTAAGAGCAGATAGTTCAGAGCTTACAGAAGCTAACTTTTCTATTCTTTCATTGTTGGAGGAGGGTTTTCCCTCATTTTACTACAGAATAACCACTAAGAAATTTTAGTATGTTTTCAAATATGGTTGTAAATAGACACATCACAACCATTTTTACGGTTCCATTACATTTTCTTTTAAAGACATTTTACGAAACCTACAATGTATTTAAAGAGGGAAAGTTTATTGTCTATGTTTATTTCTCAGAAGAAAAATTATCAAAGAGAAACTCTAGGCGGATGACGTCGACGAGAAGAAATCGATAAAACATATACCTAAGGTTTTAAGATTCAAGAATAAAATCCCTGCACCGGAGAAATAAGATATTAACGCTAACTTTGTAAGTCTACGAAGATAAGAAATTAATAACTGGTCGTAAGAGATTAGCTAGTAAACTTAAAAGTAAAAAAATGAGTGTAAATGTATAAAAAAATGTACGTATAGATGCGTTAAAAAAAGCATTTTCAGGTGTTAAAGAGAGGACGTGATACAAATTATTGAAATTATTAAAAACTATAAAAATAATACTAATAAATTATATATATATATATAATAATTTTATAATAAAAAATGTTTTTATAATGAATATATGAATGAATGTATGTTCCTTCATCTTATTCACACTCTGTCTCTTTCGCTTGCTCTAATCTTCTCTATATACTACGTTACAGTGTTTCTTACTCTCGTACGCTTATTACGTATACAACATTGTAGCGCTCTCTCTTGCTCTTATACGCTAACTGCATATAATATTATAGGGCATTCTAACTTTCACTCACACATACACTACGTCCAGTGTGACTGCGCACGATTCCTCTCTCGCTTTGTACAATCATACGCTTGATGTGTAAAACGATACTGCATGCTAAAACTCCAGCTCTATTCAAATATTATACTATTCTACTTATAAAGCATAAATAACTCTCTCAATTTTTTTTATTCTTTTATAAGTAGTAATAATAAATAACAATATATTATTCTTAATAATTTTTATTGAAGGCCGATTTGTAATTTCAAGATTAATATTTTTTATTTCTTTAAGCATAAAGGTTTTTCTAATCCTTTAATAAAAATATTGCATTATATGAAACGTTTAGAATGGCTTCATTATTCATTAGCATATGAATGCCATGATAATTCAGTTTTAACCATTAATTCATACTTTGTATGAATTAAAAGATTGTCATTGTGGGTTAAATAAATAAGCGCATGGTTGTGCATTTTTTTCACGCAAAGAAATAGATAATTCTTCATAAAATCTTGATTTAAAGTAAATGTATTTACATTATTACAAATTATTATATTTACCTGCCCTCACCTCTTTCTCTTACTATTACAATGTTTGATAATCTTTCTTCTTCCACTACATTAATGTTTAATGATGTATATTCTTCTAATTCCATAATTTTTTAATCATCTTACGCATACGATACGTTTCTCGCTTCCATCACTTTTACTTACTATTCCAATTATAGATCCAACTTACTATGGATATTACTTTACCATTCTACATATTTAACATATAAGATTTTCCTATATCCTCCTATAATGACTTAATCCACAATCACTATTTTAGTTTCAATCATTATTGAAAATTTTACAAATAATACTTCAAATAATCGAAGGTATTATATGATTTATTATCATTTGAAGAGTATTTTTTTACATTTTTATGTCAATAAAAGCAAGAACTTGAACTCACTCATCATAATAATGAAGTATTTGAAATTCTTAAAACACTAATTAATAAATCTCTGAATTATTATAATACAATTGAAGTAAAAATAAACAAATGTGAAAAAATAGGAAGCGAAAAATTGGTGGAATATATTTAAGGGATAACACCACTCTAGCGGCCGAAAAAAGGCAAAATTTTGACGATTTTTCTTGGAAAATCTATTGAAGAGAATAAAAGTTTCTTTTGTGAAGTTGTTGATTATCTATTCAAGTATACGAAAAAAATTTTTTATTGACATTTTTATACAAAATGGCGGCAAGCGAGCAATCTTCGGAAGAAGCTTTTTTAAAAATGTCTCGACTGTCGAACCGATTCCTATTACAGATGTTGACCTGGAAC
The DNA here is from genome assembly GCA_018907045.1 of Wiebesia pumilae. Lineage (NCBI taxonomy): Eukaryota > Metazoa > Arthropoda > Insecta > Hymenoptera > Agaonidae > Wiebesia > Wiebesia pumilae. The sequence continues at coordinate 7,622 of JACCHZ010000013.1, forward strand.
AAAAAACGAAAAATTTCTTAATATATATATACTATAGACTAAGAGACTACGTACGAATTTTTTATTTTATCAAAAATTATAAAAATGATGCACTTTTGAAAAAACAAATCTAATTTTTGCGAAAAAGAGCGGTTCATTTTTTATAAAATGAAAAGTTAAACTCAAATAGAAAATCCTCTACATAGTCCCTTAGAGAATATAATTGTGAAACTACTGTCAAAATTCCAAAGAAATCAGTGCAACCGTTTTAAAGTTATGAGACCAGACGATTTAAAAAAGTCATTTTGAGAAAACTTGTTTAAAAATTCCCGAACTTCTCAATCTTAAAAATTTTTTATTTACCTTTGAACCTCTTTTGCAGCGTCGGTGAGAAAAGTCTTTGCGTGTTGATGCAACTTTCGTCAGCTTCAACGCAAAAATTGTAGCAGTTTAGTCCAATTTTCATACCTAGGTGTTTCATGAATCTCACGACATTTGCTAGACAATCAATGTACATGCCTGGAATAATGTAAACACCTATGTACATGCTTGCCACGGAAAATGGATTTCGGCACCATTTCTCATACGGTTGCGTTGAAACTCTTGTTAGAATTTTAACGAAAAAGAGCGAGAAACCGCGCGTCCTCCATGAATCATTGCCAAATACAGTTATATCGTCCGTATTCCCTTTCTTAGAACAAAGGGAAATTTATCAATCACCACATCCAACCATAATTCTTTGGCCGATTAAGCCGTAAAATGATTGAAAAATTGACCGTGGGAGATCCATGAATGCGCAAAATTTCATTATTCTATTTAGGTTTACTCCAAGTAGCCACATTCTATGATTAATTTCGTATCCTTTTTCGATAAAGGGAGTTAGGAATGTAAATTTTATAACAATTTTAAAACCCAAGCCACGCTTCGAACTTTCAGTAAGTGAAACTTGTGATTTACACATTTTACACACAACAGCTTGAGATATGGCAGAGAAAACCCTCAAAAATTTTAAAATTCGATATAAATATCCCTCATCTACTTCAAATTAATCTAGGACTATTGAGATAATTTGCGAGTCGATGACTTGCTTGCTCGAGGTCTGGATGTTCAAGTTCATAACAGTTCATTGGTAGCCGCAATGTTATTTTCAGTTTATTCACGTTGGTGATACTTTCTTTTCAGATTTTTCTTTGCTCCTCTTATCACTCATCTTATTTATTTAAAAGAAAATTAAAAATAATGAAATAAATGAATATAAAACGCATGCTTGGCGTCACTTTTCAACTGCACTTACTCACAAATTCATACACTAAGACAGTAACGGACCTTGACAACATTTTTTGCAATCTCAATATTTTCTTACCTATTGGTAATGGGCCTCCCATTATCCCCAAAGGTACAAGTCGAATAAATCGAAGTGCGTCGCATCGCAACAAACAGGCGTTCGAAAACGCTGTGGGAAAACATTCGACAGAGCATCTTAAACAATTATTTTTGCTATAAAACCACTTGATATTGTTTTTATGGTATTAAAGCATTGTTTAAGCAAAAAAATCGATTTTTTTCAAAATTCTAAAGTGGTGTTACTCCTTAATATAAAAACTTTTGATGAATACTCTCATTTATATTTAAAGACTAATGTACTTCTCTTAGCTGTTGTTTTTAAATATTTTAAAGATAATTGTCTGAAAGTATATAGACTTGATCCAGCGCACTACCACATTACTTCTGATTTGATATGGGATAAAATATTGAAGTTTACTAAAATCCAACTAGAATTTTTTAACGATATCAATATATTATTATTTATGGAACGTGGTATTAGAGTTGGCACAAGTAAATATTACACTCGACTTGAAAAAATAATCCCTACATGACTGAAAATTCTAAACCTCATGAAGAAAATAAAACTCTTATTTATTGTAAAGTTAATAATTTTTATGAAAGGGCAATGATGCAATCACTACATTAATCATTAATGATTAAGATAGTTGCATAAATGAATTATATTAAAACTCCTAAATGTCTCCAAATACCTATATGTATAATAATGCATATGCAAGTAAATACATTATAGTTCTAGTTCGGCACCGATTTTCGAAATTAAACTTCGTGTGTATTTAGTATATAAGTCACCAGAATGTGCGATTTTATGCAATATGTTTCTATGGAACCTGATATTAAATATTATACGCAATTCATATACTTCTACGTATAAGAGTACATGAGCATTTAAATTCATTGATTATCAAATCCACGCCGATTTTCAAAATGAAAATTTGTTGTGTGTATGTGGTTTATAATGAGATAAACTTAAGTTATAAGATGCTTGAAAGCGAGAAAACATTTTGTACAATGTTTTCGTGACAATTGTTATTAACTATCATGCACGTCCCACATATCTATATATCTATATATATATAAGAATGCACATGCAAGTAATCAGGCGCACAAATACAGGTTTTGTGTAATGTGTTTGAAAAGTTTTTATTAAATATTGTACATCAGAATTTAGATATATGCATAAGTGTGCCTATGCATGAATTATAAATGCACTGAAATCAAAGTTCCACATTGATTTTTTTGAGTGTCTTAATACATTCAACTATTATATAAAAAAATTTTGTTCAATATTAATATTTACCCCGTTATATTTTAGAACTCATTATGTTATCGTTTTGTAATATAATTAATAGTTTTTGATATTTTTTTAAAATATTAATTCGATTATAAACATTTTTAATTTTTGATTCAATAACAATGTTGCAAACCTCAAACTCTTTTAGTTAAAGCAATAAAGACATAAGACTAGCTACAAAATAACTGGTAAAAAGTTAAGGACATAACAACATGATGGAATATTGCTCTCGGTAAAAGTTACAACGAAAGAATTCGTCGTTAAAAACAAAAAAAAACGTCTTATTGTATGTGCATAAGTGTACGAGATTACAAGAATGTGAGAAGATATACGTAAGTATCTAGCTTGTAAGAGCAAACGGAGGCGGACAAGTGCGTTGAGTCTCCACGGCGCACCGCACTAGTACACGACTCACTCTCTCTCCTTACCCTTTTCACTTTTTCTAACGCTTCGCATGCGCCTCTAACTTGCACATCTCGCGTCTTATTGCCCTTGCACGAAAGCGAAAGAGGATCGTTATTCTTGACCTTCCAGTCGAGTTGGACTGGTTAGAAAGACTCGTCTTCCTCGTATCAGCAACGATGTTTAGCGTACCGAGTTCCGCTCTTTACCCAGTGATGTAACTTGACCTAACAAATCCTGTCTTTGGCAACGCTGCTTGGCGTACAGAGTCCCACTGTGCCCGATAACTGACGTCGTATTATAATCGTGTATTACAATACACATACTAGAAAAGTAGTCCATGTACACGAATCTTTAAAAACATGTTTAATGATTAAACATCGTAATTATAGTGCATGTTTTATTTTTTCGATAAGAATTTAACAAATAGTTTAGTGACATTAGTAATATTAATAAGAAAAAATAGTATAAACTATTATTCAACATTTTTATTGAGTCAATACATGTTTTTCATTTGTTAAAAAATATAAAATATTTAAAACCACGCAAAATAAAATTGATCATATTTAACCGATAAATTTGTAACCGTTTCTATATATTAACTAATAAATCTGTCCAACGGTAAAACATTTTATGCGATGTTTCTGTGAAAATTATTATTTAATATTATACGCATTAAATTTACTTATACCTATAAGAATGTATATGTATTCAAATGCATTGAATATCAAGTTCCACGCTGATTTTCAAAATGAAACTTTGTGTGTATTTTGGTTTCTAATAAGACACCAGAATGTAAAAAAACATTTTGTGCAATGTTTTCGTTAAGTTGTTATACAACAAATATAGACGTTCACTTATTCCTATATGTATAAGAGTGCAAGTGCATGTAAATGAATTAAAACTCAAATTCCATGCCAAATTTCGAAATGAAACTTTGGATGTGCATGTGGTATATAAGAAGACATAAGATTCTGAAAACGAATTTTGTGCCATGTTTTTATAAAAGTTTTTATTAAATAGAATAAACGCCGGTATGTGGTTATATGCATCATGGTGCATATGCATATGCATATGCATTAAAATCTAAGTTTCGCGTCGATTTTTTTTAAATTTTTTTCTGAATGTCTTTTAATATATTTAACGACTTTTATTTAAAAAATTTTATACAATATTAATATTTACTCTATTATGAATTTTTAAAAATTTTAAACTGTAATAAGGGTGGCTTGTAAGAGTAGATTTTTGGGGAAATTCATTTATTTTATCGTTCTGTGCCATAATGAATAGTTTTAGATAGAAGTTTTTTCAAGAAATATGTGATTTTGAAATGTTTCAATTTTTGTTGCGATAACAAATTTGCATCACTCATTTTATCATTGCATTCAGTGATGATTGATTCTTAATATTCTATAATTTGGGAAATTTTATAAAATATGGAAATGTTCTGATAACATTATATAAATCTACAATATATATATTTTTAGATGTCTGATTTGTCATAATAAAACGTTGCTGACCAGTAATCTACCAATGCACCATCTTTAAGGTTTGTATAGTCATTACAAACAGTTGAAACTATTATAAGAAGTTTAAGCTATTAAATAATTAATATTACAACTATTAACTCAAAATAGTAATATTTCACAGATGTTGTAGAAACAATTTTTAAATTATTTATCTGTATTTTAATAAATAAAAGTACATAAATAAATAAAGGGTATTTTAAATATATATATAAAAATCAACTTCTGTGTCTTATTTATGTTATATATATCATATAATCATAATAAAATAAATATCATTTATTGTAAAGAATAACTATAATTGTGATAATGAAATTGTTTGTTATTTTTCAAAATGATATTTTTAATTATATATTTGAATACTGTATATATATTTTTTCAAATAATTATATAAATGTTATTTTTTCTAGATTTAACATTCTCTTAAATATTGATATATTGATAATTATTAATAATTATTATATTTTTATTACATTGTATTTTACATATGTTTAATGTACATTTAGTATATTGTTATTTTGTAGATCATCTATAAATTTGCAAGTGAATAAATTATATTACACATGGCATTTAAATTTATATATTATAACTTTCTAAAAATATATTCAGAAAATTAGTTGGAGCAATTTTAAATATTATTAAGTTAAAATTTTAGGGTAAACCAGGTAACCATTAATATTCCTGAATTATATTTAAAATACTATTTATAATATAATATTGGCTTCTAAGCTTTTCCTACAGATGTATGACTATGAGCATAAAGTCTGATTATTAGAAAGATATATAATATAAAATATAAATATAAAATTAAATAGAATTAAATAGAAAGATATAAAATTGGTCTTTGAATTCACACAAAATAAGCATCTGTTATGCTTCTACATTATTAAAATTTTATATATCATAATATATATGAAAATATTAAAACCTATCAACAGTTATTATATAAAATTATTAATTTAACAAAAAAAAAATATATTTTATTAGTTTTTGCATAATCCACTTTTGCATTAATTACATAATTTTATGTTTATTTTTTCATATAAGGTTCATTAACCTTAATTTTATTAAAAATATTACTCCACATACTTAAGAATTAAAATAATGATTAAATTTAAAGTATCATAAAAGTTTTTTATTTCTATATTTTAAATTATTTTATAAATCTAAGCTTTTACAATGAAGTATATAATATAATAAAATTTCTCAAAAAATGGTAATTCTTAAATGTTATTATGATACAATGTTATCTTTTAATAATAAATATTATACTTATTAATAACTTCAATTAATCCAAATCCAAAACTGTAAATTGATTTCAAATAAAAATCAGATTTTTATTTTAGAAATTAATAAAAATATGTTGTATTCAAGTAAATCTCTTTACTTTATTTTTATATATCTATTATTAAGAAAAATTCTAATAATAATATCTAATGAATAAACATTATCAATTCCATACTTGATTAATTATTTTGTACCAGATCCAAAGCTTTTTCTTAGACCATAACCACCCTACTAAAACTTCTCATTTTCTTTAATAGGCATATTATACTGTAATTGCTTAACAATTAATATATTCATAGGATTATAAATAGATCAAGGAATATTAAAAGTCAATCAAACGTTTTATAAAATATTAAAAAAGCTTTTTTTAGAGGTACATCTATTAAATAATAAACAATTTATGGTGAAAAGTTTTGTGCAATAAACTTTTATAGTCATCTTTGAGATCATGTAAGAGCATTATTTTACAAACAGGTAATTCATAATTTGTTAAATTTAATTAATATAATGATTAAAATTGAAGTGCAATAAATCAATACTCTTAAATAAATTTTATAAACAGGTGTTTATAAGATTTTAAATGTCAAACCTTCATTATTATAGGTAAGTTTATTTAATTTGTTACATTAAATTAAAAACATTTATTGTCTAATATTTGAACTATATTACACATTTATTATTTTTATATAATTTGAATTTAAATATATATGAGTGAATAGTAGAGGGATGAAACACTACTTCACATTATTAATTATTAAAAAATTTTAAATTTTAGATTATAAACATAAATGTAATAAAAAAATTTTTATTATATACATAACAGAGATCATTAAAAGCAACAAATAAAACATTGTGCATACTTTAACAAAATGAATATAATCCTTTTTTCGGAATAACTTAACTCATTAATTAAAGTAATAGTATATTAAATCAGTTAGAATATTAACTTAAAATATACAAAAAATAATATTAATTTTAATGTGAAATTTGAAAAAAAAAAAACACTATGTTGCACTAAGATTAACAGTTTTTAAATAAAAAAATTCATAAATCAAAAGTAATTTTTTTATTAAAAGTTGAAATATCTTTTTAAAAAAACTAATTCTAGCTTAACTTGATTATAATTTTGAACAAAACAAAAAGCATTTTTTTTTTAATTTAAATAATTCCAGATTTATACTTATTTATTTAATCTAAATTATCTAAAATATTATTAATGTAGGATTTAAAAATATTTGTCACAAATTTCTTAAATAAATTTCTTATTTTAAACATAAAATTTGTTAATAATTTAAAATAAATATTATATTATTTAGAATTTAACATAAATCTAATATTATACTAATAATATAATTCTAATATATACGAATAATAAATTTAATTTATTTAAATCTTATTTTAACTATGATTATTAATAATGTAATATTTAAAAGATTAAAATAAGGTTAGATAATGAAAATATATAAAAAATGCAATGAATAATTTATTTAGAAACCAAATAATTTCATGAAATTTTATTTTGCATATATATTTACTCATATTTTTATAAATATAAACATTTTATATTTATATAGGTAAAAGTATGGATTGTATTAATTACTAAAATTAAAATACTCTTGTTATTTACTTATCAGTATATAATAAAACTTTTATATAATATTACCTTGTATTAAATATTGCACGAAGTTTTATCATAAATCACTTGCTTTAAAATGTATATAATCTCTCTACAATAAATAATAAAATGTTGATTTTCAATAATGCAGAATAATTGGAGAAGAGGTTATATAAAGTTAATTACCTTGCGCTTCTTTTTCTTTTTCATGTTCCATAAAAATTTACAAATATTTTGGTCACAACACATAATAATTTAAATATAAAATTCAAAAAAATATCCAATTAACTAAGAAAAACTGATAAGGGACAAATAAGTATTATAGACAAAATTATTATAAATAAACATATATTTCTGAGGCTTTGGTCAATTCAGGTAAGACTGGTTTACTTATGCATAGAAGATATTAAACAAATGCTTTTAGCATGCATATATATACATGATAGGCACAGAGTATATTTGAGCGCATGAGCCATGCATAAATCCTGTACCGCGAAAATTAAAAATCTACTGAATGGATTTCAGAAAAATTAAAAATATTTTTATGTAAAAATAAACAACTCTTCTTTAAGTGAAATAAAAATCTAAATTAATTATTTGAAGAATAATCTATATATCATTATATTAATATATTTATATTGAAAAAGTTTTTTAATTTTTTTATAAAAATATTTATGTTATTATATTATAATCAATTTTTGCATATAAAAATAGTTTTATTAAATCTTATGCCTGAAAATAGTTTTATTCTATTTTAAAATTAAAAAATATTGAATGTAATTCTGTAAAAGTAATTTTTCTACATAAACTTTTTAAATATAAACATATTCAACCAAAACTTCAGAAAATGATTAATACTATAAAATTTAACATAATTTTCATTAATTTTTATAATTTACATTCTGTCTAGCATTATTTTCTAATATCTATGTTAAAATAAGCTCTTTAATATAATTAATCTTCTTTAATAGATAAATAAGCACTAAGTTAAAAATTAAAATTATAAATAATATAAATATTCTAATGCACATCAATTTAATATAAATAATTTTTAATTCAAAATAAAAAGTAATATAATATATTTTGCACTATAATAGTTTAAAAACTGCAATTCAATATTGCATAAAAATAACTACATTACTTACAAAAATGCAATTTTTATTTATTTACCGAATTATTTATTATAGAAACCCGTATATACTTGAGTTATGAACATGAATATAATTTCTTATATACAAGTAATAATAGTATTTAATACTTTATTTAGTAATTAAATCATTATTAATTGGCAAAATTTTTCGTTGGGTTCACAATTAAATTTTTTAAATATATTTATCCATAAACAAGTATAATAATTATTATTTTATGATAATACTTTACAATTATATAGAAAAAAATAAGAATAAATTATTTTTCTATATTAAAATATTTGATTTTATAAAAAATAATATTATGTCTACTAATTGTATTAAAATAGCGTACTGTTATATAAATTTTGAATAAGCAATAAAACGATATTGCTTAAATTAAATTATAATTCCAACATTTCCATGTTGGAATATTTTTTTACATTTCTTGCATGCACATCTAACAAGTTTTTAAATCATATGAATAAAAAGTCTTGGAAAAATTATTTAAAATTTTAATTATGATTATCTGACTTCAAAATGAATGACATAATAAAATTGTAGAAGAGTACATCATCGAAGGTTCTATAAATTTATTTACACAGAACTTTCATCTATAAAAAATAATCTTAAAGTTTTTTATGGTGCTTCGAAAAATAATATTTTTATTTTATAATTTTATTTTATTTTATTATGCTTTCCAAATTTTTGAAATTCTATATTCAATTATTCAATCTTACTTTTAATAAAGTACTTACACAGATAAGAATGTGTCAGTACTTATAAAAATAAACCATTATCATACAAAGAAAATTGTATATATTTGTATACAAATTGTACACCCAAAAATAATGACAATACATAGTTGAGTTTTTTTTAATTTTATGACATGTTTTTCAAAAATCTATTTTAGAAAAAGATGCACGTCTCAATATCGCTGTATTAACAAGTAACAATAAAATTATAACTACAAAAAATATTAAAATAAATATTCAGGGGAAAATTAAGGTAATCTGTTTTTAATATAATTACTATAACTATACTATATAGCACGAGCGCGCATTTGAATGCTTAAAGTTATGTATTATAAATATTATCATAAAAAACTTATTAATGATGCAAATTTGTTCAAAAATTTGAATCGATTATGTTTGAACGCTCGTTACTTAAAATCAAATCAAGCAATTGATGAACTTTTTACGTTACTTAATTAGTCGAATATTTCCAAATTGAATCACAGTATTGAAAAATAATTTTGCATAACTTATAATTAAAGAGTACATCAAAGAGTAAAAACATGATCACACTTAATTGAATTTCTATGTCAATAGAACATTGTACATATCCACTTTATTAAATATGATGGTTATATTTAGGACAAGCAAAAAAGTATGCGCGAGTAATAACCGAGTGCGTAAAATTTTGTCCGATTATGTTTTTCACTAACGGAGCATTAATTATAATGAAATATTAATCTGTAATTACAATGTAATGACCATCAAACTCAAAGTTACCATACAATATAAACAACACACTGAGTTTATCATGCGATACTTCTGGAAATCGAATTCTCAACTGCGAACTTCTGTAGATCATTTCAATCGTTGTTGCAGCACTTCTCCATTTCTAAGAGCCCAATCCCAGCTAGTGGTGCAAATAATGTCATATACTAGTATATCGCTAAAACGAAAAAAATATATTACACTTCTATTACATCGATGGGTAAATTTGTGAAAAAATAAATATAGCATTAATTTATAATTGTTAATTTGTAATTCACGTATCTGTCAATAGACCTTTGTAATGTTAAAAATAATAATCTACCTGTATTATCTACCTGTAAACTCATTTGATAATAGTTTGAAATAAGTTGATTAAAAAAATCATATCATATAATACTATTCTGTGAGATAACTAAAACTAGGGTTTACTTGGGAATTTATACTTAAATTTATATATTATTAATCTAATATTTAATAAAAGAAAATTGCAATAATTCTAAATTTTAAATTTATCTTTGATTTTCTGGTATTATTCGTAATTTATTAAATTAATTTTTAATTAAATTAAATTATTATTAAATCATTTTCTTACATTTCCATACAAAATAATCTTTAAATAAAACTAAAGTATTGTACAGAAGCTTTCCCAGAGAATATCCTAACTATATAACTATATAACTAGATAACACAACCAGCGGGTTCAGCTACTCATTATTATTATTATTAATGTTGTGTTTATTGTATTATTAATATTATGTATGTACCAATATTTTTTGTACATCGATATTATGTATTATGATAAACTGAAGTCTTTCTTATATACTTATCAAGAATCAAATATTTTTAAAAATAAAAGCTGTATATAAAAAAAAAGTATATTCCGAACAGTTATGTCAGAAAATCATTTGTATTAAACGAGTTGTAAATCGATTTGTACTTTATGCTTATAATACGATTTTTTACAGAAAATATTGGTGTACTCTAAAGAGAAATTGTGTTTAAAAAATATTATAGTACATACTGAGAATACAAAAATTTAAATAAATTTTTTCCAATCGCCAAGCATATAAATAATTATGAACGTTTGTACATATACACACTTCCTAATATGCATCTTTCTATCTATACTTCGGTACTTACGTAAATACTTATATAAATAGTTATATAATATACACATATTATATATAATACTTAATTAAATACATCTATAAAAATATTTCGAGATTTTAAAAATCTATTAAATCTTTTTATTAATTAATATTAGTTTTTTATATAAGAATATACATCGAATATTATTTTAAAAAATGTAGTTTCAAAATATTCTTTTAGATAAAAAGTGGAGTTTTGTTTTCTAATAGTAACTCAAAGAGTACTATTAGAAAACTAGTATATTAGAATATTAGTAACAAAATATAAAAAATATTTTTTAAATATTTTTATACTTGTGTTTTGTAAGAATTCATTCATCTGCTACGTAGATTCCAGGTAAAACAGTTAGTAGAAGTATGGTACAAGGATAAATATAACTGGTTAAAAGAATAATTTCTCTATTGCTCAAGTGTCGTTTATTATAAGATTGTGCGTAATCAAATCGGAAAATAAATAGAATAAATCTTTAAGATGAATCGCACGAATGACCCGTAGAAAAAGGCGTGAAATAGCACTGTTTTCTGATGATACATTTTTTATAGCTTCCTTGATTAATGTCTTACTCTTACACGTAATAAATACATCTTAAATTATTAAAATATTAAAATATTATAAAATTTTAGGATATTTATGTAGTTTGGGGTATTTTTTAAAAAATGATAAAAATATTTAAAAATCAATGTAGGTACTTTTCAAATCAGATCATTGTTTTTTTTGTGAATAAAATTTTTACATTTAAAATATTAAATATAAACTTTAAAAACTTTTTTAATGTATTATCAGTTAAATAAATAAAAAGAGATATGTTTATACATGTCAAAAACGTTTAAAATGTATTCCACACAACCTATATATATTATAATAAATTATATGTAATATTGCATTTATATATAATACTACTTTTTAAGAACATAAATTTTGATATTATTGAAAAAGATATATTGTTTTATAAACAGATTGATTATTTACAAAATAAGACTTATTTTGAAAAGATTGTTAATTCATTAATATTATAACATATAATTATAATTATAACATATAATATTATAACATAAATTATAATTATAACAGCTGTTCCAATTTATTTTTAAGTAGTTCTTTCAAATAGTTTCACGGATTCTAATTTGGCAAGAATTATAATATAAAATATGAACTTGGTATAGCATTAACGAACTTTGACTTTAGATTATAATGTTGTTCTGTTTCCTAAAATATAATATTTGTTTTATAAAGCTTTTTTTTAGGTTAAAGATTAATAGACAGAAATACCTGTTAGTATAAGATTAATTAATTGGTATGTTACCAATTTATTATAATATATAACACTAAAAAATTTATGATGTACGTGGGCCAAAAATTTAATTGAATTTATCACCTTTTGTAAAGTTTTGTTTGTCTTATTTTATTTTTAATAAATATTTATATATAAATGTATATCTTTTAATATAAACATTTTTAATCTGTGATGATGATGAAAAACAAAACACACTTTTTATGGTTATATTGTATGAATATATATGATTGTTTGACCTATTTGATTGACGAATTTCACAATGAGATAAGTTAACGTAAATTATTATTTGTAACGAGGATTGTAACTATTTGTTTGGTATGAAATTTTGTCCATTCTTCCATAGATTATTTTAAGAAAACAAGAGATTACGATTATTCGATTTTTTTCTTTTATTTATATTGTTTTCTTCTAATGAATAGTTCATCGTTTGTCCTTTAATAAGTCATACTTTTTATAAATTTTTCGATAACCTAAGTTTATTGAATAATACTATTACGAAATATTGTTTTGTTAGCTACTATACTTTAATTATATATTTTTTAAAATAATTTTTATTAAAAGAAAAATGAAACTTTACTTTTATTATAAAAAAATGTAATGAATTTTTTTGAAATTACCTAGCTTACCGATAATATATATATTTCATACTACTTAGTAATAAATTCAATGGAAAAAACAAAATAATAACAATCAGATAAATATTATTTATTTTTCATATTTGTATGTTATTAATCATTTTTCAAATTAATAAAAAACATGTATATATTGAAAGTAAAAGATTTGAATATTAGAATATTAGTTATAAATTGCATAAAGAAATCAGTTATCTTTATTAAGCCAAAGTCTCCTAATTGAAATTTCACATACATATTTAATTTTTCATAACAAGTTTTTGTCGAGCTATAAATATTTCAGATATAAATATTTTGATTATTTAGAAAAGATTCAATTAACTACATGTATGTTATTTAGAGTTTCATAAATATATTTATAAAAAATTTTACTTTATTTTAGTTCAAACTATTTATTGGTAAAAAACAAGCGTTCAAATAGCATTATAATAACATATTTTAACATTTTAAAAATCGTACGTATATATACAATAAAAATATTTCAGAAATTTTTTTTATTTATGTGTAGGTTAAATAATATTTGTTCTTCTTATTATTATTGTAACAACAGTTACAAATATTTTCGTTGATTGTATTATAATATTTTCTTTCATTAAATAAAATAACGACGATATATAAATCTGCGAAAGTTGATGTTCAAATTTTTCATGTATTAAAATTAAGTTTTTATATTCTTTTATAATATAAATTATCTCAAAACCGTTGAAGATAATGGTTAGAGATAACAATCTAACATTTATAAAAGACAAATTTGTTATTAATATTAAGTAACCTCTTTAATTAAATTATCAATATAATTAATATTAATTTTAGAAAAAATCATTATTTTGAAAATCTAATATGTAATAATACCATAATCTAATATGTAATAAATAACTTTATCGTTGGATGATAAAACGTAAAATTGAAACGTTACTAATTCATATTTGTGAATTTTTTATCTTGTTTAGATTTCAATGAATATTTAAAAAACTGTTGTTTTTATATTTCCATTACATACCTTTTGTAAATTATATAGAATTTATATACTTAAGAAAGTAGTATCAAGTAAAACGTAAGTAAAAAACTGTATGGAGCAATAACATTTAATTTAATAGTTAAAGATTTCACTTTTATTAACAATATATTCTTTTTGTTAATAATTTGAATTTTTATTATTCAATATTGATTTTTCTAAAATAAGTAGTTCAAATATAATAAAGAAAATAATTTGATGTATTCTACATACAAAAATAATTTTTATTAATTTTTTTTTGCTTCATCAAATACCGTAGACTAAAATCATATTATTATGTAAATAAAAGAAAAATAAATACAATCTAAATAAATGATAATTTAGTCAAAATCGTATTTTCCATAAGAAAGTATAGTACGTTTAAAGTAGTTTAGTACGTTTAAAGTTGTTTACATTAACGCGCCTTGCACGAGTTTAAGAGGATAGCTGGGCATTGGGAGAAGGGCTTTTTTGTCGGTACTGAGAGAATGATGCTATACGATAATGCTTTTTTTATTGATTTGTATTTAAAAAATTATACAGAGGAGTGCTGGAGTGTCCTAATTGGTTAGTTTAGCTAACCTGTGTCTCGTGACCTGTGTTCCCACTTTCGAAGAATAAGCAATGCTATGAAACGTTAATTCCTTCGGAGGTGAATAAGTGTGTACAAGAGATAAAAGCACGTTAAGTAATATAAGACAGAAGTCGGGGTACCCACATTTTCTATTATTAAGAATAGACGAAGAAATTATACACGAGCTTTTAATAAATTCCAAATATATTTAAAAACATATCTAAACAAAAAAAAAGTTTACAATACTTTTACAATATAAAGCTGTAATTTCAATGTAAGTCTTTGAGCAAATGTAGTCATAAAATTTATCTGAATACCTACTAAGTATCTAGATTTTAAAATATTTCTAATGTAGATATTTTTTGTCGTCGATGAACTTAAAAATTAAAAGAAAGCTTAAAAAGATAGCACTTTTAAGTTTAAATAAAAACATAATTTTGAAACAAACATTTAACATTCTTTTGCAATAGAATTCTTAATAGAAAATTTCCCTAAATTTTTTTCGAGTCAATACGTTGTATTGAAAGAAGTTTGCCAAAAGTTTCGAAATATTACAAAAATTAATTTTTGAAGAAACACATTTTAAAGTTTTAAATATACAAATATTCATTATTAATAACTTACATTAATTTAATGCAATTCTTCTATATTTTGGTGTATACAATAGACCTTCATTTTCTTAAAAAACTTTTATTTATTTGAATTTTTTTGAATCTACGAAAGGTATGACAATTTTTAATGATACTTCTTAAACGTAAATTCTTTTGCTTAATTCAACGCTGATTATTTAAATAGATAAACGTTTGTACAAGTGTCCTAAATTAATTTCTAGCAATTTCATATTACATTCACCTTACCCATTGACACGCGGTTACACATGATGTCACTTGGGATCAATCGCGTTTGTTTGCAATTATTAAAATTATAAATTCTACTCATTTTTCATTAGCAAAATTTCACGCTAATTTCGCTCCCAGTTACTGCCTTTCTGCTTTGATACGACGTAATCTTGCGTCTTTCTCTCATTCGACTTACAAATATTGTCTGAGATACTGCTCACATGCGGCACGGAAAAAAATAAATAATACAATTTCTCCTTGGAGAAATAATTACTTCGTTTATTATACAAACATAACAAGCTCAACTTAACTCCTGTGATGTACACACCAAATGTGTGTGTGAACCTTGTCTAACACGGGGTGAAGACCAAAGTAATGTCAACCCCGTTTGAGCCTCCCTCATACTTCGCCTTAACTTTTGAACGCCATCTAGCACGCGCTTCAACATCTTAGCCTATTAGCGCTTTCTTCTTCATCTATTATGCGAGAGTCTACGTGTGATGCTCTTCGTATATAATATTCAAATTTTATAAAAATTGTTTCATATATTTTAATAAATATTTTTTCTGTACAAACATCAATTTCAATAATTTTCAATCCCGAATTTAAAAGTTTAAAAAATTTTTTATTTTTGTTTCATTACACGAAATAAATGTGCAAAATATTTAAATTAATTAGAAACTTTGATATGATTCTATAAGCTATCGGCATATGCAGAACAACACTCGTTATACGGTGTTTCGTCTTTGAGAAGAACTATAATGATGAGACATTGCCATAATAGACTTCTTCTTTTCAACATCAGAATTAACATTTCTTCATATGACTAAATCATAAGAAACAATTACATTTTCATAATAAAAAGATTTCTTAAGAAATTAATTTTAGTCATCAAAGTTTTCTTTTCTTTTATACTTCAGAGATGCATTCGCTACGTACCCTGCGTAATCGGATTTTCCTATAAGATAATTTATACCATAAAAATTCATTTTTAAAATATTGAAAACGTTTTTGAGTTTTCATCTTTAATACAAGCCTCATAAGATCAACTTTCATCTTGTCCACAGATCATTCTTCATTTACAAAACATTTATGTTTATAATTGTTGTACCACTCTAAATATTCATTTTCTCCATGTAATGCAAGCTTAATATTTCAAAATTTTAATTATAGTACTGACACGCGTCAGTCTGACTCCAACTTGTGGCAACCGCGCGGTGCAGGATCGGATCTGTACGAACGATACCTGCCCGAATGATTCCACCCACGCATGCCGGTGGAAAATCCTAGAGTAGACCGTAGAGAGGGAAGGACGTCACGCTTCCCTGCTCGGTCAGTATTGCGCTGAAAAGGTTCCCCGTGGTTGCATGTGATGGGCTCTGCCGAGCAAGCCTGTGACTAGCTTGAGTGTCAGGGAGCCCCTTACGCCGATTGGGATGACAGCTGTAGTCTTGTGGATTTTAGGTAGGTACCTGGAGATTGTAACGGTAGTGGAGCAGCAAAGGGCAAAAGGGAAAGTCCTCTCTAGATTGGTTGTTATTTGCCAGCCGAAACCGAGAAGCATGCTGCCGTTACTGTTCGATGACGAGGAACGAACAAAATTTTCTTTTTTCTTTTTCCTCCTGCTAGACTTCGACCTTCTCTGAATGAAGGAACAGTACCGTCATTCTATGAAAGGACAAGTGGTCCTCCCAGCTGGAAGAGATTAATAGTCTTTTTCTTGTACCTACTTTTTTAATGTAGTCCCCTATAAATGTTATTATATATTATACCGTACATTGTAGTTAAGTAGATTTTTTCATGAACCATCGCTGTACACTGTTAAACACGTTTCAGATTTTTCATTTTTTACATTTTTCTTCTTCTCACTATTAGCTTTAATACGTAACATTTTTTAAAATAATTTTGTCATTGAATGAACATAGCTTACTAATGAATAATGATTTGAATAACCATTAAATTATTTATTAGATAGGTATTAATAGAACTAATAATACTGCCTTTTTGTCTAATGCCAAGAAATTGTACAAGAAATCCGATTCTTCTCTTTCTTCCACTTTTAATATAATTTACGATTGTGACTTTATTTTTATGTAACCATATGCACATGAAAAACCGTAAACTTCAAACCACGATGAACTCTATCTGACAATTTCACATATTGCATATACATTTTACAGATTATGAGTCTGTAATTTTATAAAAACTTTTTATTTATTTTCACTCAAATTTAAAAATTCGTATTTATTGTAGTTTCTATGAAACTTTTATTTACTAGACTTCAATTTTTTATATTTTGAAAATATAATTTAACATTCGTAGTTTGCATGCTTCAAGAAACAAAACTTATCTTTAAAGGAACTTTACTTATGGTATAAGAATATAATAGGTATTGTATAAGAATTTGTTAATTCTACGTATTAATATTATACTTCTTATTAAATTCATTAAAATTTGTCGAAGATTTTTTTTTATTATCCGTATGTATCTATCTGCTTCCTTTACATGAAATTTATAAACTTGTTTTCTTTGCATAAGATTTATGATCATTTTAGATTCTTTACTTTACTGCTAACCAATCTTGAAGTAGAGGCAGCAGCTGCCTGGACGAGAAGACCGTCTATAACTCCACAACGGCCAATCAGACATCAGAGCTAAGTAAAAATCTTTTATCTTACTAACTAATCAATAAACTAAAACTAACGGAATTTACCAATAACAAGGCATACTAGCCTTTCTGCCTATTTAAAGAAAATAATTAGATAGAAGAGATTTAGTCGTTAAATCTTAACACCTAAATTATTATTAAGATGTCACAAACTAAAAAGTACTATACGTTGTGTCTCAACAATAATTTATAACTGAAAATTTATTGAAAAAATCTACTGTGTTCATTTCTTTTATCTAAGACGGCCAAAGGCTTATATGCCTAGTAATTAATGTATTCCAATATCTTTGCATATTGATAGGTTAATGAAAAATAAAAAGCTTTTAGTTAGCTCTTGGACGACTTTATCGTTCGACTGGAAGTTGCAGGTTATACACGGTTTTCTTCTTCGATCATCCAGGCAACTGCTGTCACCACTTCAGGTTTTGTGTGTAGGGTCCTGAAGAGTCCCTGGATGAACTTCAATCTTTGAATTAATATTTTACGCAGGAAATTTGGATTTTTAAATATTGTTATTCAGATTTAAGAAGGATTCGGACTTGTAGAATTATTAATTAAATTTGAAATTTTACTGAAATATATATTAATTACTAGAGCGGCATTATTAAATTATAAACAATTTATAGATTAAACGGTGGTAATCCATTCTCGCGAATATCGCGGTCCACGTATAAACTATGACTATGAACTCCAAATTCTAATTGACAATAGAGCATATTTTCATTGCTCGTATCGTGCTTATATATTCTCGATGTGGTTGCTTTCTTGATTTCTATTGGCTTGAAGGTCGTTATCGTGTTTTTTCTTATGAAATCTGCTGGAGTTTTATTTCATTTCTCCCGGCTATTGCTCTGGGTTTTTGGTTGTGAACAGAGTTTTATGTGTTTTTCAAGAAATGCACAATGCCGTGTATTACACTATATTCACTTTGAGTGGTAGAATTATTTGGAGATTATATTATTTATTCAGTATTAAGTCTTATTTTCGGGTTACATGATTTCGAATATGCCCTCATAAAATGTATCAATCCAAGTTGGAGTTCGAGATCGTTTACACGTGTGCTGCTTATAATATTAGCATTATACAATTTACAGATCGAAGTCGTTTACATGTGTCGATTCTTACAATATTATCATCATATAATTTGGTATTCAAGATATTTACACGCATTGCTTCTTATAATATTATACAATATTATAATATATATCTTATAATATTATGATGTTCAGTTGCCTTAAAAATTCTTGCTTTATGTTATTAAAATGTTATAGCTTTTTATTCATATGAAAATTTGCGGACGTAATTCCTTTGAGAGTTATAACGGCTATTTTTAAAAAGGTTTGACACGTGACGGTTTCATAATGCTGGTACTGAGTTGATTTTACGTATTAATATTGTTTTATATTGAATTTGTTAAGACTATTCGGTTTCTTTTTATTACTTATACGTGTTCACCTTTTTTCTTTATATCAAATAAGATTTACTATCATTTGTTTTTATATTTTAGATAAATGCTTATAATACATTTCTTGATCTACGATGCAATCATTTTTATGTACGCGTGCATCATTATTTCCTGTTTCCTGTTTTTTATTACGTAATGGTAATTGAAGACGATTTCTGTTTCTATATTCTGTAATTATAATGTTAAATTTATCTTATGTCATTGTTTCGCAATAAGGAAGTTTCATAATTTGTTGGTTTCAATCTAATAATAACTCCTATATTGATACATTTATAGCGGAAATTCCACGAAAAGATATGTGAACACAATACCGATATTGTATAATTGATATAACTGTGAATTCATAATTCCTTGATAAAACATAATATAAGCATTGTATTCAATCAAGGGCAAGAACTCGATCTCTTCATAAATAAACAAACTTTATTTATACTACAATTTATAACGCGTCGTCCCGTTCCCAACACGTGTCCTTTCGGACTGGCGTGCAACGTTGGACGTGTTTTTTTTTAATTTCGGCTCCATCCTTGTCTATTTGTCTTTCTATTGGTGGCGGCGACTCGGTTCTCCGTGCTCCCTGTCTGTCCCGTTCCGGAAAGCTCGAGGTCGGACCAGATTCGTGGCGGAAGGAGGAGGCGCGGAGAGATCGGGACGAAATGAACAAAGCGTTCTCTTTTTTTTTGTTAAATCTAAACTTAAGATTATTTTATTTCAATAAAATAACAATGATATTCCTTATATACTCAACTATGGGGTTTCGTTACAAATATCCGTCGTTCGGTGACGTGCGCTTTTTTTACATTTTTAGGCGGCGGATAATGGCTTGACTGTGCGACAATTCCGCACATACGATACGGCGAGATCGCAACAAAGATCGGTGCGGCGGAATTACAATACTTAAATTTAATGACGGCGGATCACATGCATTTACATATCGAGATCTTACTTACTAGCGCGACGGAATATAGCGAGGGAAAGAGTCTAGCCCGACGGCTGTGACTCCGCATACGCGATCGCGGTCCTAATCCTATACCCGGGAGGTACGCCAGAAGTCGTTCCTCCTAGAGCCCCTAGTGCGCCAAAAGTCGCTCGACCAGGAAACCTTTGCTTCCCAAGCTCCCCCTATTGGAGTTTCCCGGTGCGCCAAAAGTCTCTCCTGGGAATCGTGCGTCAAAAGTCGCTCGACCGGGAAACCTGCGCTTCCCGAACCCCACCTCCTGGAGTTCCCCGGTGCGCCAAAAGTCGCTCCTGGGGATCGAGCGCCAAAAGTCGCTCGACCGGGAAGCCTGCGCTTCCCGAACTCCACCCCCGTCTCTCGATTCCGCGTGAGCGTGCCCTTTTTATATCTTTCGTGGGTGTTTCCCCTCACGCGTTCATACTCGCGGGCCTCGTGGAGGGGTCGCGCTGCCTAGCCGTTCTCCTGACGGTCGTGAGCTAGGCTAGTGGTGGAGAAATAGCGGTGAGGAAATAGCACTTTCAACTTTTATATGTAAACAACCTTTGATCGAACTATATTTACATATATTTACGATAAGATTTACAATTGAATAAAGGTTTATCTGAGTTCCCTTCTTTAAATCCTTCCATGTCTCTTTTCATAGGTTCCTTAACATTTGCAGCAAACCAACGCTCTAAGTTCATTGTTTTATAAATATCTTTTACTTTAATGAAATTATACCGATTAATAGATAAATTAATTTGTGCATTAAACATTTCAAATACATCTTTTATAAACGAGAATATATTTTTATACATAAAATTTGTAATCAGTCCAAAACAATACGTCTTTAAATGCCAATTGGATGGCATCCTATTTAAATCTATCTCCGTATTGTTTGCTATGATCAAAAAAGCATGCTGATATCCTTGCTTTAAATGACACTTCAATTAGCATTGAAAACTTTTCAATTGACAATGAATTGTGTAATATATACGATTATTTAAAGCATTACTCGTTAAATTAAATCTTTTAATATCTAAAGCAGTAAATGTGAGCTTACGCCACGTATAATATCATAAAGTTCAGCATAATTATATCTTGTATAAACTACATTAGTGTGACATTATATTGAGTGCATTTTTTAAATATATGATATTTCTGCTTACGATAAAAGTTTTAGATTAGAATAAAGAAACTAATACAATTCCATATCTAGTAAAGTTATGGCTCTTAAATCGACAACAACAACAATTACAACCGTGCAGAAAACATACTCTGATGTAATTGAAAGAAAAAAATGAATTAAATATTTATACGTAAAAAAAAATTAATTCAATTGAAACCTACCTATGATTAGCAAAAAAAAGAAAAATGAGAAAAAATTGAAAGATATGTATTTCAAAAACATAATAAAGTAATATTTTAAGACTTTTAATTATTTCATAAATTTAAATTAAAAATTTTAAGTATTACATATACTACATGTTTGCACTTTTCTCAATTAAAGTTGTCAAAGTGCTGCAGCGCCATACGTATAAAGTGGACAAAAGAAAGAGAGCATGGTAATACCGTACGCAACCTATGAACTATGTCTGGTGTTTTGGCACGTGCTTATTTTTTGCTATGTAGAATCATATGTTTAGCATGAACATACTATACACACGAGTTTATCGAATATACTCTCCTTTTTCTTTACACACACATTGTGACGTCCTCACAAATTTCAAACTTCACATCAAAGATTCAAACTAGCAAGTTACGAAATTCATCAGTAACGACACCATAACATAAAAAGCCTATCTGATTTAATAAAAGACGAAAAAAAGAAATAGAAATCGCCTCCAGTTACCATTATGTAATAAGAAATAATTCTGCGACGTTACTCGAATTTTATAACCAGTCACAACACACTTTTTTTTTATCTCTCTATCTTTTATTATCTATAGTTTTTACTTATATTGTTAGATCTTGTTACATGCAAAAAACATTGCACGTACATAAACGCAGAATAGATCTAAAAAAAACCCTGGTTGCATGTGATGATCAATAGCGTTTTATTTGAGTTGTTGTGTTTACACAATAAATAAAAATGTTTATTTATTATCTCTCATATTGCGTGTGAACGAAATTCTGAACAACGTTGTAGTCTGAACAATAGAAAAATGCATATCGAAATGGTAAAGCAACAACTGGGAGCGAAATCGGCGTGAGATTTCACTCACGCTCTTCATCCTAGAAGAGTAAAATTTGTATCTCCAATAAGCCGAATATAATAATAATTTCTTAAATACTGTATTTTTAATATTCATAAGCATATATATCCGTTTATGTGTGTGATGTACATAAATGTGCGTATATTTGTAGGTGTATGTATTAATATATTTTATACATAAATTCATTATATATTTTATATATAATATACGCAAATATTTTCAATGTTTCCATTTCTAACAATTATAATAATGAAAATAAATATAATATAGATAATATATTATAATAAGTAATACAAATATAATAATAATACAATTCTAAAAATAATTATATTTTTAAATTTTCAAAACTTCTTTACTTTACATAGTTGCAAAGTGTTATATAAAAGATGTTAAGGTCGCATGCTTTTTCATAATCTTAAAGAATAACCAGCAAGTCTTTGAGGAATATTTTAGTAAAACTCGATAAGCGTGTAGAAAGTTTTCTACTCTGTGAAATTAACTGAAAAAAGACATGAACTTGCTTACCATGCGTTGAAACGGGGATTGCAACATATCGTCAAGACTTCCACAATTTCTTCAAATTAAATTTATGCTGATTTTAGCTCCATGTTAAGAGTCCTATGTGGGTTCTAGCTAAATATAAAATGTCCTATATTTATTCTAGCTTACTTTAAAAGAAAGCTTATGTGTTTTATTTAACTTTTGAATATTTTCAAAATAATAGTAATTTATTCAAAACTCTTTTTATTTCCTTTAATTCTACTATGAGGCTCTTGACTTGAATTGCCTATCTCCTTACTAGGAATGCAAAAACTTGAATCATTTTATAAAACTAATTTCTTTTCTAGTAGTATAGCACTTTTAAATATGTCATTAACCTTCCTAATCTGTGTTAGATTTCTATTTTTAAACTAAATTTAAAATATTTTATTATTGCATCTTGAATGAAGTGTCCATAATTTTTATCAATTAAGTCATTCTTTTTGTTAAAGTATTTTACTATCTATTTCTTTTAGCCATTAGTATATATAATTACGTTCTTATTTTTGCGTTATTCTTGGTTTTTAAAATACCTACATATTAAGTTATTGTTTTTAAAGCCGCATAAATTCTTTTGACAAAATCTCTCTGGTTAAATATTGTGATAAATAGTTACTCAATTGTACCTTGTTAAACATCTGCTCTTATTTTGCATCATATTTATTTAACAGGTTAATTTTTGCGTTTTATTAATTGTATTCCAATTCTAAAATTGAGATGTTCTTTATTGAAACTGTTAAATTAATGTTCAGTAACATAATTGCATCGACACTTACCTGCTTTAACATTATTGCAAGAAAAAATTTCTTTTGTAAGTAAATGAGAATTCATTAAAAATTCTATTGATTGTTCATGATTTAATAACATAAAAATTTGTATAATTATTAAGAATGAGAAAAACATGGGATCAAATATAATTTAAATGTATACTTGACAAAACAATCTCTATAAAACTTGTTTGAAATATTTAATGTTCATTTTCCTTGACACTTATACTTACCATTCAGATAATTTTCTTAAACTACATATCTAAACTTTATGTATAATCAAAAACAGTTAATATTTTTTTCAATATTTTTTAAAACAAAACTTGACTGGTTCAACATCGCATCTTGCATCTTTTAGACTATAGTTTAAATATTAGACTATTGTTAACACAAATGATTTTTATAAGTTAATCTCTGATAGAGATATAAATATAAAATCCATAAAAATCACTGATATTTTGTATAGTAATAATTCATGTATTTTTTAAAGTAGATTTATAGCTTTTTATAAATGTAAAATACCTTATATGGGATTAAAATAGTAAAATAAAGTAATAAATATCAATTGAACAGTTTTACAGTAATTATCTTTATTAACTGTACGTAAATACAAATAATAATCTATGTATAATTAATATATAAATAGTAAACAAAATTTTTAAAAAACATAATGCAGAATAAGATTAAATTAAATAAAGTGTGTACAGCTCTACAGTCTCTTTAAAATATGTAATAAATTATTATATATTGAAATAAGTACCATTTTTTATAAAATAAACATCTGAATTTATTAATTATTTTGAGAATTTAACATACTCTACATACATAAATTCAGTCAGTTAAATTTTTGTACAAACAAATTGTTGATTTAAATAATTTAAAATATTAAAAATACATAAGCATTAACAGTCATATGTCATAAAAACACACTCTCACTCTTTTAGTGTTAATTATCCTGTCAACTTAATAAGTAACTTCAATCAAATCTAAAACTTTCGTGATCCATATCATTGTAAGTTCCTGCTATCCATTTTAATAAGTATCTAATTCTCTCAGTTTCATCATTCAATGATCTATAACAATCAATTGCTTCATTCAAACACATTGATAACTTTTTAGTTATTGTCTATAAATTAAATAAGAATCCATGTAAATATATTCATGAAATAATTTTAATTATAATCATCATAATATTTAAAATAATTCTTTTAATTGTGAACTTACAGTTGTCCATTCATTTCTAAACAAAGCAACAGCTTGATCACTTAATGTATCAATTGATAAAATATTTTTTCTTAATAATTTGCTTAAAAACTTTCCACAATTTATCCAAACTTTGTCATTATCAGACTGAGCCATTAACATTATATTTCTTGGACTTAGTATCCTGGATATTGGTGAATCTAAATCGGAAAATTTCAAATGATCTATTTTCCAAACTTTAAAAATTTGTTCTTGAATTTCAGTAGTAAATAGATTATTTTTATAAGTAACTGCAAAAAAGAAAGAAATAAAAAAAGAAATTAAAAAAACATAGATAATGAATCAGTAATAGATTATTAAATTAAGCGATTAATTATTAATTCTAATATTTATTTAGTGAAGTGTCATTTCAGATATAAATAATAATTTAAAATATAAGTATTTACTTAAAAATAAACATAAATCTACACTCAAAATTGAAATAGTTTCTTCTGGTATATATTTCAGGTCAGAACGCTCTGTTAAACTTTCATATAATTGATTAAAAAATTTTGATAAACCTTTGATCGTTATTTTATTGCCCTTTGTTTCTATCAAATCACAAATTAAATTCTGAAAATATAAATTTTTAATTTTTATACTTAGCATTAACATTACATTATAAACATTTATATTTTTGATTTCTTACCCTCATATCAGCTAGAACATCAGTAGGACTTGCAGCATCTGGATTATGAAGATTTTTATCTATAATTATTTCATCATAAGGTTTTAAAATTTTATTTAATTCAATATCTATATCTTTTATAAAAATTGCATCCCCAACAATGTGAGACTGAATCCACTGATCTATCCTTTCCATAGCCATTCTTATTGCAATTTCCACACACATATTTTTAACTGGCTTTAAACAATCTTCAGATAATAATGATTCAACAGATTGTGTAACACGAGATTCACAAATTTTCGGTATTATTTGTTCACACTTTTCTTTTACACGTTTAGAAATTTGAGAAGACAATAAATTCATATCATTTCGGAAAATACTCTAAAATTTATTACTAATATTTATTGAAAACAAAATTGTTAAATTTTTATAATAGTCATTACCTGCATTAATTTAGGATTTATTTCAAAAGTCTTATTATATTTTTCCTTGTAAAGACTTTTCAATGCTTCAAAACTAATTTTTTTTTCTGATGGCAATAAATTATTATAAATATACTTGACACAACTAGATGCTACTCTTTCTGATACATATTCTACAGTTTTTCGTGTTGACATTGGCTGACCATGAAAAAATGCTTCTTCTAATCGAATCTGTCACAAAATTTATATAAATATTAGTAGCAAAAAATTCTTAATACATAATAAATAATTATTAAAATTAAGACAGAAATAATTCTTTAGAGAAAATAATGTACCTCTAAATGTTTCATATTAACCTTATTGACCGGTTTTTGTAATTGACTAGTGACTGGAGTAATATGTTTACATGAAGTGTTACTATTCACAGTTGAATTACCAGATATTAATAAAATATTTAATTCTCTTAAGAAGGGACAACAATTATACAAAATTCGTTCATCGATCATTTCTAACTTGTCTAAAAATAAGCAGTGTTTTGTTGAAACTACAGATGTTTCTATATCAATCAAACTGTATTCAATGTTAGTAATTGGATGCTGCATTTCACATATCATTTTTAAGGTTTTACTGCTGTATTTTGATTGCCAAGAATAATACTGCTCTCTAGGAAAAATTGGTAATTCAAATAACCAACCAATAGTGAACTTTATCAAAATAGCAGTTGTTTGAGACATTAAATCCAAATTGATAATAGTATGACAATTAGAAGAACGATAAATACAATACAGCATTTCCAAGATTTTTATAAAATATGGTAATCGAAGAGTTGCATGATCCATGATTGCTAAATACTCAACTATCCATGGTACTGTTAATAATAATTTTCCTTTAATAACTGCAATCTGAAGACAGTATTGTAAATCTATGCTTGGTAAACACTAAACAAAATTATATATTTTTATAACTTTTATATCAATTACTATTAACAACTAAATAAGTAATTTGTTATTGCAAATTAAATATGCTACATACCTTACTACGTAACATAATTTGTGAAGTAATTACATCTTCTAGCATGCTAGTTTCTGATCTATAGGGCAATGAAGTCATAAATCCTAAGAATTTCGAAAGTAATCTTAAACTAGATAAGCATAGAACAAAGCTTTGTTTTGTATGCTCATCAACTTCAGTTTCTGTAGCATAAAAAATATTTTAAATAAACTGCTTGTAAATTATAATTAAAAAAATAATTTTGTAAAAACATTAAAGTATATCAAAAATTAAATTTACCTATTTCCTCAATGTCACTTCCAGGAAATTGTGAATCATTCAGCTCCATGATTTCGTGTATAAAAGTATTTTCAAGGTAGGTATAAAACATAGGATGAGATGAATATAAAATAAAATCTTTATAAAATTCTTGTATTCCTGGAAATGCAGGTAATGGAACTGGACCATTTTGAGATAATGGTGTGACTAATTTTCTTTGTAATTTTGTTAACTTTTCAGGATTATTATTTTTTAAATTTTTAAGAAAACTTAAAGTTTCAGAATCTAGTAAATCATCCTAATAATAATAAATTATTCTTTTATTATATATTGTGTCAAAAGAAACTTTAAATAACAATAATAAGTACCAATTATTAAAGATATTAATAAAGTATATGTGTCTACAAAAAAATTACTAATTAAAGTATAAATTAGTAACACTTCGATGATATATTACTTTTCTAGTAGAAAATATTTAACCTAAATATAATATGAATAATAATCTCTACATAGTATATATATTTTAGTAGAACCATAATATATAGTTAAAATTGTAAAAAAAACATAATATATGGATAATTTAATATGTACCTGCTGTTCACTTTGAATGCATGAAATAAGCAATTGTGATTTGAAAAGCCGCGTAAAATGAGTAAAATTAGTAACATCTGCATGCATCATAAGCATAGACTTAATTTTGCCACCTAATGCTATTTGAAATTTCCATCCTGAAAGTAAATGATTATCTTCCCATAATTTCAAAATTTCATAAAACATATCACGCTGTTTCCGAAAACATTGAAATGCAATAGCTGATGGAAAATTTTCCCGATTATCTGTATCAATTTGGAAACTCACATTTAAATCCACAGTTCTAAAATATTAAAAAATTATTAAGGATTAATAATTACAATTAAAATCATGTTATAACCTACCTAATATTTATTGGACACTTAATTTTGCTAGACTCTGTTACTTTAAGACTATAAATTTTATCCAGGTACTTGCAAAGTTCAGGTTGAAATGTAGCAATTTGACTATTTTTACACAGTAATTTTAAAGTTACTCTATCTAAACGTTTCAAAAAGGCCTTTTGATAATAAAGAACTTGAGTTGAGAAGTACACACAATTGTGAGGAGTATCTAGATATTTTTTAACACAATCTTTCGTAGTGTCCAATTCTTTAATATTATTTTCTTCTTTAATATTTATAATTTGTTCATTATTAGTTATATTTACTGAAATTAGTCTTGAATTCTTATTAATTTGATTTAAATTTTCTTTTGTATCATTTGTTAAATAATAATATTCATGCTCATCAAAATTATTATGTTGTTGATTATTTTCAATATTATGTTCCCTATTTTTACAATTTCCTTCCTCCAAATTATTAAAATTCAATGATTTTTTCAAGACTAATAAATTACTTTGTACATCTGCTGAGTCATTACTTATATCTACATTATCATTTTGCATATCTTTATTTATTTCATCCAGTGTAGAAGATAATTTTGTAATATTATTCTTATATTGAACAGTAATTAACAAAATCATAAAATATAATTCTGTCATCGGATTAACAACTAAGTTGTAATCTAAAAACGTACTGTATAATGCAACTAGCACATCCAAAACTTCTATATTCTCTACCAGTGTTTTATTAGGAATAATGATTGAATGTGTTCTTTTAATCTTACTTGGAATTTTTGGACACAATAAAATCTGTTCATCTATTACATTTGTTTCAATCTCTGTATTTGTATTTATGAAAATCTCAGGTTTCTTTTCTCGTTCTTTTTTAACAAGTCTCCTTTCAACTTGAAAGGATGCATTATCAATGGATTTATCAATTGGTGATACATTTACAAACTGAGGATTTTGAGTAAAAGGTCTTGACACAACTCCAAAAACTGTATTTTCTTTATTATCTGAAATAAACATTACTAGTTTTTTTTAATAAATTAATAACTATAAATTAATTAATTATTGGTACAAATTTATACTTTATACAATGATTTAACGTTTTATTCTACATTATCAGTTTTTATAGCATTATAAAACTTAAATTTATTGTTATAATAACATCAATTTTGCTTGAAATACTTAATAATTCTTTATTAAATATTTATTAAAACTTTTTTGAAAAATTAAAATAACAAACTATAAATATTAAAAAAATTAAATTATACTTAAACCCTTCAAATTTTTTGAAATATTTTAACTTTATTTATAATGCTTTTCTAAAACTTTAAATTATTTTCATTACTTAAATTATAACTTATAATACTTACAATTATTATAATCAATCTTTAGTATAACTTTAAAATTTAATAATTACATTGAAAATAGATATTTTTATATTTACATATTTTAATTTTTTCTGAAATATTTTAGTTTCAGAATCAATAATTTAAAATTATAGTACGTTACCTTTACTATACCTTTTTCATCTGTATCATTAAGTCGGGTAGGGTTCACTTTTCTTCTTCTTCTTCTATTGTGTTCTGAACGTTTAAAAGTGTCAGACAAAACACTATTTTTATCATTATCTTTTTGCTCTCCATTTCTTGAAAATATCTTAATATTATGTTTCTTGCCAGTACCTTTTTTCATACTCCTGATTTCCGTTCCAATAAAATCCCCTAAACAAATATTTTGTCTTGGGATAGTTTTTGAGTTCTTAGGCACATTATTTATATTTTTTTCAGAAGTACTTTTAGTATCGATTTGAAAATAACTATTATTTGATTGATTATAATTATACCTATTTTGAGAAACTTTTGCATTTACTGGACTCAACATAGATAACGAATTACTCTGCAGATGAGAAATTGGATTATGTAAAACTTTATTAGATAAAGAAAAATTGGACTTTTGAGAAACATTTGAATTGAATAATTCTAAGAAGGCAGTCTTTTGAACACTTGTAGAAATATTAGAAATATTCAGACTACTTGAACTATTTTCTCCAAGGCTTGGAAAAGAATTATCATCAAAACTAATACTTTTACTATTAGTTAAATTAGTTACTTGTTCAAACTCAAGATTTTCTTTAAATACAGAATTAATTTGGTTACTTTGAGTAAAACTACAGTTAGTTAATTGAACTCTTTCCTTATTTAATGAATATTTATTCTTTAAGACAGGCGTACTAGTTTGTGGAATCACAGTTGATATTGAATTAATATTTTCAATTCTATCTTCAACTTCAATTGATTGGCAAATATCAGATACATTCTGTTGTATAGGCATTAATGTTACATTTTTCAAAATGTTGCAATCTGAATCTTTTTTCTCACTTTCTGTTGATATACAGACTGCTGATGTTTCATTATTGTCAGATGGTGATATACTATATTCTGTTTGATTTTTTGATTCATTGATAATATTGAAAGTATATTCATTAAAATTTTCAGTATAATTTATTGATTCTACATTACTTTTCATGAACTTTTTATTATTAATTATCTGTGACTGAGGTAATAACTTCTTTACTGGTGTTTGTTTGAAAATATTATTACTGTGAAGAATACTAAAATATCAAAATAAAATATTTAAAATTAAATTCCTAAAAGATAAAGAATATTTATATATTTAGTATACTAAAGAAATAATAAATCTACTATTTTTATTATCACATGTATATTAAAAATATTAAGAATTTGAACCTTGTAAATTGATCCTGTAAGTAATTTAAAAAAAAAGTAATAAATTCTTCTCTTGGACAATTCTTATTAAAGTCTATCCACTGAATATCCTAAAAGATAATTTAAATGTTTTATTAATACTATTTCTTCGAAAAATATACTTTACTAAATTATAATAAAATATTATAACATAAGATAAAGTAATAATAATATAACCTAAAATTATAAATAATATAGCTATTAATTTTTAAAACTTACAGTCAAATTATCAGTTGTCAACCAATCAATAATCTTTTCATGTGATACTTTAAAATTCAATAAATTATTTAGTATATCTTGTGCCATTTTATACCTCACCTTCTATTTAATAAAAAATAGATATTTCAATTTCAACAACACTCACTGATTCTTCTATGCACTATAATACTCAACATTTATTTAGTAATAATAAACTATTTGTATTGCAATATAAATACACATTAATTTATTTCACTTAAAGTAGTATTAAATATTTATGCATATCATATTTTAAAATCTAATGTTAATCAATTAAAAAAACTACTTAAATTTTAATTAGTCACACGTAATTGCTTTATTTTCAGAAGTCGTAATTCTAAGTCTCCCCTGTACTAGCCACTAATAATCGATTTTCAGAAGAAAAATATATACTCGATGCATTCATTTCTAATTACTCTATCCAAAAATACCTTTATTTTATCTGCAACTTCGTTAAATTTTGAAAAAAATATATAAACACCCTAATTTTCTCATTTCTATATATAAGAAATGAGATATTCTATACATATAGAATTTCTATATATACAATGAACATGCTTTTAAACGTTTTATTTAAAAAAACCACATCCTTACTAAATAAAATTGCAGCATAGAATTTTAAGACATTTATTAGAAAAAAAAACTATTAAAACCACTTTTCACCCAATTGGAAATACGTAGAAATCTTATGTCCTCTGATTGAAATTAAGAAATAGTATCAGAGAAAGCAACAGAAATTTCCCTTTTTTTAGAATACGTTTTTTTATTTCCATAGCTTGCGCATTCTTATCTTAATATGGGACTGAAACGAGTCGAGAGTTCACTTCTACAATAATCCTGGTACAGAAGATACCGATGATACCATTGCGTACAACAGGAACCGCACAACGAGATGCGCTTGCGGCACTGCTATAAGCACTTATAAGCGTTGTTACTGACAGGATTCCTAATTACTACGTACGCTAAATTATTAATAATATTTAGTTTATTAGGCGTAATTGTTTTATATATAAAACGTATTATTAAAGAAAGAAAATATACTGTAATACGCAAGAACCAAAATGCACACCGTGCTGCTTAACCGAAATATTTCGACCAATCGGTGCATGATAATTATGAGGCACATGAAACTGAGAAAGTGAGCTCGCTAGTGTGGCGTCACTTTGGTAATAAACATGTAAAATTCGATGCCGTTTAATTGAATAAAGTTGAATGTTTGCTAAAACGAAATTATGGAAATTATTATTTCTCTTTTTGTAAAATTTTAAGAATAAGGAGCAAAAGAAGATCAAGCAAAAATTTAGGAGCCATAGTACAAGAGGAAAGTGACAAAGGAGTAGTGAGTTTATTCTAATTTTTATAATATAACATGCATGGGGATATGATGAAGTATCATTTGCGAAAAAAGGTAAATAAGTGAAAACATATAATGCCCAAAAGGAAACGACGTTTTAACTTTTTTTACAACAAATGAAAGTTCGTTCGAGTCATGTGTGCACTGCTGTATATTGGTTAACGTATTGGCACACTATTGGATAATGATACATACCGCTCTCTTGTGAGTTCGTGTTCATGGGTCTATGTTTTAAAACTCAAGCATGTTGTTCTTGTTCGGTTTGTATTACGATCGCGCAGGTTTATCATATATAAACAAGAAATTCTCACCTGCATTCCGTACTCATATAATTTTGTGTTCGCGCATCTATTCTTTTATATATAGATAGAAAAATAAAGTTATTTATTTCAAAAAGTTCCTGCATTCTATTTTCTTATTATGGTCTGGTGTTATAACAATACATAATTAGTGAGTCAAATCATGTGCTTTAATATATTTTTCAAATGTTCGATTGAAATACATAGATGCTGTGATAAGTGCATACTATACAATCTAGATAGTAAATTTTACAACACTGATAATAACCACAACAGATCAAGGAACATTGAGTCGACATTGATCACCTCCTCGTTCATTTTGCCAAAGCTAAACAGATCAAAAAAAAGCTCAAAATTATTCATTAGCTTGCGATTTTTCTTCTTCTTATTTTGTACATGTATACGTATCCGTTATAAAAAATTATAAATTATAAATAATAAAAAATAATAAATTCCCACGTAACCTTTTACGTCAATCTTACATATCAATTTTCAACAACAGTCAAAGTTTATTATATACAACATTGTCTCTATTTAACCTTTCTTCGCAGCAAAGGAAATACTATCCGAACCTCTTGTACAAAACTATCCACAGACGAGACTTAAATAAATTCCAAGCATATAGTTTCTATCTGGTTTATTCTTAAGCTTACTCAATTTATATAGAACGCAGGTACATGCAATTTCCGTTTCAAAGCACGCAACACTCAAAGGCATGTATGAGCCCTTCGCTTAATAGAATACAAAGGAGCGCACGCCACGTCTAGGAACCATTTCATGACCTTGGGAAACGACAAGTCCTTTCCTGTCCTGAGCAATCAGTTTCACTGCATCAAACTCTTGTTCCTTGGTGACGGTTTATGCTAGACTACATTATTAGTCCTAGACAACAGTTTTTACGGCACCGAGCCCTTATTTTTATCTTCCCACTGGCAACAGTTTTGGCTGCGCTGCGTCCGATCCAAGATGTCGGTTTTCGCCATACCAAATCTGCTCTTTTAAAACGCCGGCTATCACGCTGTGTCCGTTTCACGTTGAAAAATTCGGACTGCACTGGGTCTATCCGCCGACAACGTCACGGGTACACTTACTGCGTCGGAATACGAGCTTTACCCAGTGAATCAAGCCTGTCATACCAAGAAATGACCAACCGTAAGCGCACAAGTGCATTCACCGTCAGGATACAGTTTTTCCTGAAGAACCGACACATCGTATCGGAAGTTGACGATCGTAAGTGTACTACATTTAAGAGCTCTGATAGTTATGTCTTTTTTGTATTTAATCGTATGTATTTTACGACAGAAGATTTTGATACCGCACTGGCCACGCTTTTCTTATAAACAGCGAGAAGAAAAAAGAAATAAGCAGCTGTGAAGTTAAATAATAATTTAGAATCTGTTTTAATTTTATTTCGTTAATCCTATCAACCTCTATGCAATGAATCCCATCTGACTGAACCCATCAAGATTGAGATAGCCGAAAGAGACACACACTGTTACATCCAAGAAGAAAAGAGACGATTTCCTTCTTCTCGTATCAGTAATAGAATATCACCAGTTATAGTTAATTTCGTTATACGATTATAAATATCTATTACATAAAAAATATGATGTATTCTAAAACCTTTCATATTTGCTTTTTTGCTAAAAATGCGATCAATTTAAATATTTTTATAGTCTTAGTATTTCAATTTTACCATAGCAATCAAAAGAAATATACGTGAACATAGTCTCGAATATTTATAAATGTGGAGTTCAAATGCATGAGAATCAAAATGGTAATGAAAGAAGGATAAAAATAAACATCAACATGAATAAATACAGAAAAATATTATAAAAGACTCTAAAGATTATTTCTTTATTTTTAAAGAATCACAAATATACAATTGTAATAAAATATACAATAATTACAATTGTAAATTTTCAAAAATCGATGAAAATATTAGATTTTTATTATATAAGAAGTAACTCTTTTGTTAATATTACATCTCATATATGCAGTACTGCCTTTTAGTATCTTTTGTTATCTTCATTAAGATTAACTGATAAATGGTTTGACGAGACCCAGCCGTAGGTTGGTATCCATGATTTATTTGTTGATAAAGACTCGTTTCAATTTTTAAACAAGAAAATATCACGTTTTTCTTTGGAAAGTTTGCCACTTAGGTTATTGATGCTTGGCCATTAATCATTCGTTCAATCCTTGCATAATAGGGATATAAAGCAGCTTCTGTCTTCATGATAGGAAATTAGTAAGAACAAACTTTAAAATGTTCTTAGTTCTAACGGTCATGACATCATCTTGACGTCATCTTCTCACTCAGTCAAGCCTAATTTTTTCTAAATAAATGTCTTTAGTAATCAGCACTAAATCTGCTGTAGTAATGCCATGATAATATTCTGATTTTGCGATATAAAGGATGTAAAAATAGAATTTAAAGTGAATACATCATTCAAGATCAAGTGTTTTTACACAAAATAATGTAGTTAAATTACATTACGGGTATAACATTATTGCTAGGCACACTTGGCGTGGCAACATCCTTTGCTAAAAGTGGGGTACGAAAGGGTAAAAACATCCTCTCGAAAACAAATTTAAAAAACAAGAATTATAAAGCATAAGAAGTGAGAGATGACTAATTAAAACAATCAAGAACAATTGACCTTAAACCGTAGCTCATACATTCTTATATTTCTGAAAAGGAAGAATTCACTTGTGCTTGCAATTCTTAAACTTCATCGTATATACCGTGTGCACACATGAATCAATATAAAAGCAGTGGGAGCAAGCTTGACTTCTCTTCACTTATGTATCCCTGTACATTTTGCTGCGTACAACAATATTTTACACTTCCTTTCTCTCACTTTCACTCATACTCACATACAAATTCTCTCGCATCACAGTATTTCAGTGATGGACTCGCGCTTTGCAGCTCGCATATTTGTATTATAAAAATACAGTATAGTTTTTACTTTAAATCGTTCAAATAAGAATAAATTATCGCAAGAATGGTCATAACATCTCCCACAACCATTGTATCCACGGGGTTGGAGATTTTCAGAAAAAGAATCAAAACGTCCTTGCTTGGTAGTTATACGCATTCAGAGAAAAAGTGAAGTTTTACTATTCTTACATTACTTTTTGTCCCTTCTTTTCTCAAATAAATTTTCTTTTATAATTTAAAAATTTTCATTAAAAAATAACCTAAAAACATGAAATATTCAACAAATATTTTTACACAGCACTTTTGTATTTATAGCTTCTGTATATCTGGTAAGTTATAAATGAATCCACCAGACAGCGGATGAAAAGCAAAGGAAGAAAATCGTGCCACAGGCTATAAAGGAGGCGAGTCTGCGAGGAAGAAGTGCTCTGATTGGGAGTAGGAGATTTTCCTGAGTTGTGCAGATTGTTAATACACAAATAGATCTCCAAGAGTGCAGTCTAACTGCTCGTTTTCACTGTACATAATTATACCTATGTAAAATATCACCGACGTTAGTATATAAGAAAAAGCGATATAGCTGTAAATATATAGGAATAAATATTAGTTTAACAGTATTAAAAAGAGCTGCCGTTATTATTTTTACCCGGTCTATCCGCACCTCCTCCCGCTATGAACCTGGTCCGACATCGAGCCATCCGAGCTGGGATAACAAGGGTGCGCAAAAGG
Source organism: Wiebesia pumilae (assembly GCA_018907045.1). NCBI lineage: Eukaryota > Metazoa > Arthropoda > Insecta > Hymenoptera > Agaonidae > Wiebesia > Wiebesia pumilae. The sequence continues at coordinate 44,584 of JACCHZ010000013.1, forward strand.
ACTAAGTCGCTGCCAAAAAAGCAAGTAAGTAAGAACGTTATTCGACAACCACACGGGGTTTTGGGGGTCAAACGTTACAAGTATACAGAAAAAGCACGGCTCATACTAATTTTGAATACTATCTGTAAATGGTTTAACCTTACTCGCTCTCGTGATAACCGTTTTCACTGAACTGCATTCTATCTATAGCAATAAAGTCATCGAGATGACTTTATTGCTTCACTGAATGGATCTCGAGGTGGTAGTTTGCCACATCGAATCCGCCTTGTTATAATGGTTTTTATCGCACCTTATTCTCCCTGTGACAAAAGTCCTCGATACTACAAACCTGCACTAGTTAATAACATTACCACGTCGGAAAATCTTTGATAGTAAGCGAAAGGATGCAAAATACCGCATTAGAATACCGTCTCTCCTAAAAAAACCACGCATAAAACTTGGATAGTTTAAACTTGCATTTGCAAAATCACTCGCGTTTAATTCATGTGTAAAGATACTCGGGTCATTTCTAGATTTATGTAATTGTTCTCGCTTTATGCATGTGTAAAGCTTATGAAGTTTAAGTTATCACTTATTATATTCATAAGTTCGTACATCTTTGCACTGAAGCGCGACGGTATTAGCACGATCTGTAATAAGTGACTCATCGGGAATCACGTAAATAAATAAAGTGAAGTGACACGTGCCGAGGTGGGTCCGAAATTTGCCGTCGCGTGACTTCGGTGGAAAGCGTCTCGACAATGAGAGGCACGACGTGACTTCGGTGGAAAGCGTCCCGTTAATGAGTGTCGCGGCGTAACTTCGACAGGAAGCGTCCTTTGACAATTGGTGCGGCGTCGCTTCGGACCGGTATATAACTCCAAGCGCCCCCGCTTTCACTGAATAGCGTCGCTTGAGGTAAAGTGACAGTAGTATTCTAGCAGAAGAGGGCAAGAGTGCATACTCGCTTTTCGTTCTTCAACGTTTCCGACCATAACACTTCAAAGCTCGTGACAAAGCAGCGTCGGAAGCTACGTTATTACAATACTAATATCAGTAATTTCATTAACTAAAATAGAAAAATAATAATTATCTGAAATTTTTATAATTCTTTCTAATTCACATGAATGTTCATCTCATCATTTAATTAAACACAACTGTACAAATTTTTGCACTCTCACAGAAAGATAATAACAACAAAAATCAAATATAGATAAAAAAAATAAGAAAAGGAAATTTTTATTTAATAATAACATTTAATGCACAATAATGCACAATCTGCCAATAATGGTAGTTTAACAGACGGATAATTTGCAAAGATAAAATTTTAGAAAAGTACGAAGCGCTAGTGGCATCCGCAATAATCATTAAATTTTTATATTTTATAGTAACAATAAGTTCTTAATAAATAGTTTTTCAAGAAACAAATCCACTTACATCGACACTTTTAAGGTAACACACATATCAACCGAAGAGATTCAAACGTTGGCAAAACGTCTAATGACATAGTAGCGAAATGCGACAAAGTGCAGCATCTATCGCTCCAACTTGCGATGGAAAAATCCGTCACGAGCTTACAAGTAAGTGTATGTATAATACTGTATTTACGGGCAAGTAGCAAAGCCCGGAAGAAGGTGTATGCGTGTATATACAAGAGACGCTCTGCGATAACAAGTATATACAAGAACAGTGACAGTGAGTGTATAACGCGTATGTAGCATAACATCGGCCGCAAGTGTACGATGCATGAGTGAGAGAGCACGAGTACGTCTCACAGTGGAAGGACACTGCGTAGTGTGTGAGTGAGAGAGCTTGAGTATATTTTGTAATGGGAGGATGCTGCGTAATATGTGAGTAAGAGAAAATGCGGAGTGAAAGAGCGCGAATATGTCCCGTAGTGGGACAATACTGCGTAGTGCGTGAGTACAAAAGAATGTGAGTATGTCTCGCAGTGAGAGGATGCTGCGTAATGCGTGAGTACAAAAGAATGTGAGTATGTCTCGCAGTGAGAGGATGCTGCGTAATGCGTGAGTATGTCTCGTAGTGGGAGAACGCTGCGTAGTGCGTGAATAAGAGAGCGCGAGTACGTCCTGTAGTGGGAGGACGTTGCGTAGTGAATGTGTAAGGACGAATGCTGAGAGAGTGAAAGAAATAATGGGGCAATGGAGGGGAGCTTTGGCTATGCATTAGGCCTCGGTTACGCCTTAGACCTTAGCTAGATTGTGAGAGCCAATGCTAAGCGGGGCTAACCCTCCGCGAGACCTACGAGTGTAAAAGCAAACTTCATCCGCTAGACGACATATAAAAAGCGAAAGAAGAAAAGCCTTCTTTAATTTATGAAAGAGGCTAACTTGCGTGGAAAGAGAGAATTGGTTGGGAGTTGGGATTTCCCAAGATAGAGAACTTATTTCTCTACGGTCACGCAGCCTTTCGGCGCGCTGGAAACTCCAGGAAGTGCAGTCTATTGATGCGCCTCCAAAAAGTGCAGCTTGTCGGTACGCTTTCCTGCGTGCAACCTTTCGGCGCACAGGTCCTGATGTAGTCTTTCGACGTACCAGGAGCCTCAGGGTATATACCATATCATAATTTGATGCACCCTGGAGATAATGCTGCGTAACTCAATTCTCCCCTCCGTAACTCGCCCGTAGAGTCGTCCACTGCCGTAACTCGCTCGAAGAAGTTACACAACGCCGCGAATTATTGTAAGTCACCGTATAATATATGTTAAACCACTGTCGAACAATTCACGATAAAACTATATTTGTAATGTATAACATCGCCATAACGTTACAAAGGCGTAGTATATTAAAGATATATTTATAATAAATAATCCTCTATGTATTCTCGCAACATTTTGAATAAATTAATTTAGTTTATTATAAAACACGCCATATTTTTCGTCTTGTCACCTCATGGCTCCTCTTTCCGATACAAACCGGGTCCGACGTCAAACCATCCGGGCCGGGATAATCAGGAAGTGCGAAGGATCGAGCCATCACCGCCGTCACCGTTAAAGATAATAAAAAGTAACCATAGCATGGCGTCCACGTAAAGGGTGCAGAAGAAATCAATATCCGAGTTAAATCGTTGCAAACTCTCTAAGCATACGTATAAATGCATAACTCACAACCATTCTTCTAGAACTGCTTACTTAAGTAGCTTTGATCCACCTTGACTCAACTGAAGCCTATTAACCTCACTACCACCACTATCCCATTGCACGTTTTTACTCCCACTTCTAAATTAAAACTACCAAACAAAGAGCTGCTTATTTTTTCAAAGGTGAAGCACAGAACGATGGAACATGTGTTGCCCCGAATTACTTACCGTACCAACTAACCGGATTCCTCAAGTCCTTTTCCACTGTATAATTTGTTAAATTTAAGAAATTAAAAAGGTATGATCACCTAGCATTATTTTTATCACACCAATCCTTTTCAAAAAGAACTTTTCCTAATTTGGCCATTCTGATGATCGTTTGCCATCAAATTCACTATTATATCAAATATTAATGCATTTAACAGATGTATCAGTGCACTTAACACACACTTCACTTAAACATCCACTACACTTATATCACATCGCTATTGTTACTTCGCTATATAATAAAAAAATATTTTCATGTCAGTGAAATAATGAAATTATAATTAATTTGATTTTATCATGAATAAAATCATCCTAAGCAAATATTTCCATGTTTTTGAGAGAAAACATATTATACTATTGGTGTCTTTTTGAATCCTATATATATTATAATACACAAATCGTGCAAGTTTGCGAGGTCCAATAAGATGAGATCTCTACTGCGCATGCGACGAAAATATGTACCAAGATAATATCTTATAGTTGCATTATCGTGAAAATGTAAATATCTGTAAAAATCTAAGCGATTTCAAGTCTCGTATCTAATTAAAAACGTTTATACGTTTTTAACTTCTAACCCTTATTAAAAATTTTGAAGTAAAGATTGTTTTAATAAACAACTACCGAGTGTTCATGTAATATATTTTCCCATTTAAAAACTTATGAAATGACGAATATTATATATTTTCATTTATCTCTACTACTAGCAGTTGTATGCAACTTTTATAATAATTTTATGTTAATTTATTAGACTTCTTCATAATTCCATATTTTAAAAATATACTATACTATTAAATCTTTTGTGTTTGTAATATTTTATGTAAATTTTTTCAAAACTAGATTATGATAAAGAATAATGTAATATCGACTATAAGATAGCTAAATTTAATTAACTTAAAAATAATTTTATGCCTAATGGAAATTTAATGCCTTCTTTTTTTTAGAATGACGTTCTATCAAATTTTTCAGCAGAAGAATGTAAAACTCTTGGATTTAATAAAACAAATTTACTTTGTTCTACTTGTGAAAATTTCAAAAAATTTAAACTCAATGATATTTTGTAAGTTTTATGAAAATTACTCTGTTCGTAACAGTTACTTATTATAATTTTATTAATAAAACATTCTTTTAGTAATAATTGTAAGGAATGTTGTATAAAGGATGAAAGTGATGACAGTTCTAATTTAAAACAGTATCCGAAAGCGATTCTTGAAGTTTGTACTTGTAAATTTGGCACTTATCCCCAAATACAAGGTAAAAAGTAATTAAAATTATTATATACATTGAATGCCTTTAATAAAAATATTCAATATATATTTCAATATTTTAATTTTATATTATTTAAATAAACTTAAAAGTTATGTAATTTAATTAATATAGAAAATCTATATTAAGGAAATTCAATTATATGTAAACTAGCATAGGTAAATAAATAGAGGTATAAAAAAACAAATTTATATTTTTTAAGTAAAATAATAAGTATAAGACTTTCACTTTTTATATTTATAAATTGTAATAAGAACTTTTATTTTATACTGATGTCTTCTAAAAAGTAGGATATTTAGAATTTAATAATAAGGTAATTACAATAACTACATTTATAAAAAGTTATAACTTTTAGCAAAAATTTTTAAATTTCTTACATATATTTGTACATATTATATATTTATATATATATATATATATATATATATATATATATATATATATATATCTTTTAATTTAAAAATATGATTAAAAACAACTCTTATAAAATCTAATAAATTATAAAATGTATAAATGTATATTTTTTTTAACATTCTTGTCCAAAGTAAACTCTTTTCCTATGCATGTAATTACCTAGGTTATACTTAATAAAAATAATATTAGAACTTACAGCATACAAAGAATTAACAAGTTCATTTATCATAACAGTGTATTCATTTATATAGGTAAAATACTATCAGAAAATGAATTTTAACTCATCGATAGAAAATCATATATAAGATAAAAATTATAACATAAAAAATTACATTTATAATTGTTTTCACTATTAAAAAAATTTTTTAATTAAATAAATTATCAAAATTTAAGTAATTTACTTTAAACAAAAATTTTTCTTTAATTGATATATAATGACAATTATTATATTAATAATAATGTGCTTTTGTAATTATTCTTGATAATAATCTAATTTATTGGTTATTTATTTCTCTTTTACATATTTCCAAAAGACAAAAATAGTAACTATAACTGTCATAGTAAGAATAATATATATAGAGTTATACACTTTTGTCAATGCTAACAGCTTTGTTATAATTTAATATTCCTGGTTTAAATAAAAAATGTAAATGAACAGTTCATAAAAATCTTTATTTACAACATGTACAATAAATATTGTTGATTAAGATACTTTCTTCGATTGCTTAGATGGTGCAATTTAAAAAAAAAATTGTTATCAAGAAGGGCATACATAAATTAACCTAGTTTTTCAATAGGTATGTCTTTCAATTTATTGATTTGCATATCATCATTTATAATATTTCTGAGGATTATATTTTATACAATTTGTAACATAATTTATTATCTTGAGCATTTATGATCTTCAAATGATTGTTAAATTTAAAGAGTTTGAAACCATACAAAAATTCAAACTCTTAAAACTTGAATATGTTTTAAAATATCATAAATAGTAATCAGTCATAACCAAAAATGATAATATCTTCAATTTATCTTTAATTTCTCACTTAAAAATCATTCTTATAAGAGGTTGAAAATATCGAAAAAAACATTAGTAAGACTTACAACAAATTTAAATATCTCAATTGGTATGGAATTTAAAGTTTTATATATACAAGTATATGCACTTATAGCACGTTTAGATATAAAGAAGCGTCTCTTAACAACATAAAAACAAAATATTAATGTAAAAATCAATATAAAACTTAATTTTACGTATGTAACTACATATGCACTCTTACGCGTGTAAGTTGATACTGGTGAAAGAAAGGCAAATAAGTGAAAACGACTCTTATCTTGCTTTCTTGTTAGCCTCTTGCTGATGCAACCTCGATAGCTTGAATCAACCTGGAATCGGGATCCTCCTGCAAGAGAGGGACGAATCGGTTTCTCACAAAAGTTCATTTATTTTTTAGTTTTCCGGATTGAAACTGATTGGCGTAGACTAAAAAATGAGACCAGGGCGAGATCAGAGCTTTAATTTCAAAATAAAGAATATATACAATAATTATACATAATTGTAAAATTTAGCCACGCAGGTGAACAAACTTGGAAGTTAATCAAAAACTCACAAACAGCTTTTATTAAAAGAAAAAGAACCTGAAATAACGTAAAATTTTGTGAGTGAGTTTGAATATTGTAAAATTTTATATGCCATAAGTCCATCTATGCGCTTAAACCAAGCAACTTCCCAAAAAAGAACTACGTTATGTGTGCACCAAGATGACTTATACCGAAAATTAATCCAATACAAGAATATTTCGAAAATAGAAAAAGGTTAAATAAAGTGACTTTATTAAAAAAAGCAGAATGACATGCTTTCGACAACAGTTACAAAGAGACTTTTTGTTTCCATGATCTGGGGTCCTTAAGTATTCTCCCGTTATCTTCAGGGATGTTATTATTTTGTTACACGAGTTACTTTAGAATTAAAAATTGGCCTATAATCGCCAAACATCGACGTCTTATTTCATAATAAAAATAATATCGGCTATAAAATGAATACTGACTGAATCGATTAGCGAAAATGTAACTTATATCAAAAAATATAAACTCTTAAAATATGGTCTGTGTCTAAATGTTGATCCTCGATTCTACATACATTCCATTTCATATAAATTTTCTTTGATTAAAACTAATAAACCTTTCTTTAAATCTGGAATATTGCTAATTTTATTATTTCTAATATTTAAACTACTTAAATATTTCTTATGCTAACGTGACCAAAATTCTTTTTTGTCTTTCTGAATATTTTGTCATGCATTAAGTCTATTAAAATTGTTTTATAATCAATTTCAGAAATGCTTCTCATTGAATCGCCTATGGGAAATTGACCAGAAGTAAAGGCTGTTAAATCATTAATTTCGGTTGAAATTTGTGTCAATAATCTCAAATTTAATATTGCCTCTACTTCAGTAGTGAATGAGAAAATCGTTTATCGTATACGACTCTTTTAAAATGATTAAATTGTTTTACAAAGACTTCCTGCAAACCTCCGAAATTCGTAGCGTGAGAAGGAGTAAAATGCCATATGATTTTATTATCAGATGTAAAATTTTATTTTCATTTTTAAATTATATGAATTAAGTAGCGTATATAATTTTTATAACTCTTTATGAACCCCACAGAAACGCTGTAAGAATGCTAGATATGTTTGGCTAGAAAAATCTTCCACGACTTCAATATATACTGCTTTAACAACTATGTAAATATAAATCGCTGTGTAACATTTAATTAATTTTTTTTGTGTATTTCTTTTTCTTAATATAAAAAAAGATCGAAAAAATCGATTCCAACGTTTTTAAAAGACCGAGATTGCCGAACTCTGACGCTGGAAAGATTTCCTATTTTATAAGTGATGATAGGAGGATTTATAAGCAGACATCGCATTTACGAATATTTTTCTTTGCTTGATTGCATTCGTCAATGATCCAATAATTTTCTTGTAAAACATACAGGGTGTTTTGTATACCTGTGTGATAATTCTTTGCGCGATAATATTTGATTTTTAAATCAGTGACGTGATTGCTTTTAGAAATAATAACCGGATGAAGTTGTGAAAATCATGTCGTAGCTTTGCAAATTCTACCGCCAACTTGGATAATGTCGTTTTTATCGATAATGGATTCAGATAAGCTAATCGATTTTTGACTGGTAACATCTTTTTGTTATTTAGGGCTTGAAATTCTTTATTGAAAATTAATCTTTGTAATAATTGAATGATTATATTTTTCGCTTGTTATAATTCGTTGACTTCAGTTTTAGATTCTCGATTTTTTTTATTAAAGCGTAAACAAAACACAATTATACTGATTATTTTTGTATGTTTATTTTAATTAGTTTTTAAAACGTTTAAAAAGTATTTTAAATTTGTATCACTAATTAATAAATAGGCTGTCTTGCGTTGTTCAAGTAATCCCTTTTAACCAGGTATCCGAGACTGGCCGCATACCTACTACGACCAAAATATCTACTGTTTACTTTCTAAAATCTCATGTGGTAATTGACCTCGAGATGTAACGCAAGATTTTGATCATAATACAGAAACCATTATTTTTCCGATATATTTACGGAACGTAAATTTATACAAGCTCCATATGCAGTTTCGGATGCGTTTGAAAATCCTTGAATCTCGATATCGATCGCGTCAGGGTTGAATTCATGTCGGTGAAATTGAATATCGTTTGTAGATTGTAGTTGTACACAAAAATTACTCTACGCATAACTTATATGTCAAGACTCGTGACTCGTCTAATTTCATTTTAGCTTGCCAAATATCTTGTATTATTTTCTTTGCAAATGAAATTATGAGTCCTAACAATACTATAGAATAAAAAATTTTTGTCATTTCAGAAAAAATTTTTCTTTGAGTTATTTTTTCAGGAATATTGAAAATATATAAATATTTTTTATATCACAAACAAGGACGTTTGTTTTAGCCTTTCAAAAATTTGCCAGTGTTTTTAAAGAGGAATATTTGTCAAAATCGAAATTCGCATCGAGATATTAATGCGCGATACTTTCAAGTATTTTCAGATGATTTAATGCTCAATGATTTTATGCATGCGGTTTAATACACCGTCATATTTCATAGGATTTGGTTATACTATCAGTGCCAGTTAACATATCATTTGACATGTCCTTTATTAATATTTTAGCTGCTAACAGAAATCGATCTTTCTCATCTTCGGCAAGCTGATGTAAACATTGAAGAGCAAGATAAGGCGTAGCGTTTACATCAAATATAACTATTTAATGTGAATTCTCTAATTTCGTTGAAATAAAACCAAAATATTTTTTGATCCTTTTGGTGTTCTTCGCAAATTATAAATTGTGTATATATTTTTTCTATACTGCAAGAATTATGAATGATTTTATTCTGGATCTCAATGAAATATTAAACACTCTTGAATAATGAGACCGATAATTAAATATGCATTGAGTGAAGGCTCTTTGTTAGGAGGAATCAATGACGCGTTATAAACTACTCTTGTTTTGGTAGTGTTACTCGGCTCCTTTACGACTACGTAATGAAGTAAATAAATTATATACGGATTTTACTTATGATGTTTTTATGAGAGGCGTGTGATTTAAATTAATATATTCATCTGTGACTTGGTCGTTACTAAACATTGATAAAATAAGACCTACACTTGGAAGACTATCAATTTTCGACAATTTGTTGAAGTTAGAATCAACTAATTTTTAATGTGATGAAGTTTTTATTTTTTCTCTTGGGAATTTTTCTAACTAAAATCTGTTACATTAGGAAAACAAAAAATATGAAGAATCTTGAAAAGTTCAAATAGTTCAATTTAATTATTAATTTTGTAAAATAATGAGATGTAGTGCTTTAATCTTCAAAGAACAGGTGTTTCAATTGCTCTTAATACATTAAACAGACTTCCCGTAATGAAATTGATAGTCGAACAAGTATTTAATAGTGTTACACATTTAACGCGAGAACGTTAGTCAACACTGACGTTATGGTAGCTGTCGTCATTAGGTCAATCAAGGGGGATAACGTGACATTTGAGAAACAGGACTCACGCTCGGGCTCATATAGTCATTCCAATTTCTTCGCGATTTAATCAAACATAGCTTCCCTTTTTAATGACCCTCTTAAACTTCCGAAATAAATCAAAGTATTATGTTTCTTACCACATATCTTACAATTTCCTAATCTTCATTTGCCATTTCCGTAATTTTAAAAAAATTATTATAGATGTACATCCTTAACAATTTTAAATCGTTGATTGACTAATAGATTTAGAAATTTTTTGCATTTAAATAAAGGTTGATATTCAGTGTCTGAACAGGCTGAATAATTCTTGTTTTCCGATAAAAAACGTTCGTACTGATTTATGTTCGAGTTTACGAATTTTAGCAGGAAGGCTATTATCATTATAACGATTATTAAATTATCTCTCTATGGTTGATAAAGAAACGGTCTTATATAAAAATTCTACGAGTTGATCTAAAAAAGGTAATTTTTCGCGAGTAAGTATTTCTTTCCATTTTATGCGCGTTAATTTGTTCAATTTTTCATCAAGGATATGTACAACAATCTTGGGTGATAAATTAACATTTAAACTGGCTAAATGTATCAACAGCGATGAATGGCGAGTAATCAATAAACGCTTATTTTCGTATGCTTTTACTAAGATGACCAAAACTTTAGCATAATTATCTAGAAATTGATAATTTTTACTCTTTTATAGAACAAGAAAAATAGTAATTGTGGTAAAACTAATAGTCTATAACTCTCATAAAACATCCTAATGGATTTAGATTGTATACTCATAGTAATTAAACAATTCAAAACCTAAACATTTCGAGAAATTATTAAAATCCCTGAATAGTATATAATATTTAACGTTTAGCAATTATGATACTGTAGAATCTCTAGATAATATTAATCCTAACTCAATAATGATATTTGATGATATAGCTTGTGAGAAATAAGACAATTTCAAAACATTTTTTGTATGGGAAAACGTATGAAGTTGATTCTTTTTATCTACGCCAATCAGATATACATATGTATACATATTCTAAAACATCTTGTAAGAGATAATGTTACTTTGTTTTAAGATAAGACATTGTTACGATGGTTATGTAAATGAAGATATATCTTTTATACGGTTTTAAAATTTATGTACAAAATAATCGAATGATTATAAACAGTTTTATTGCAATTGATAAAGATCGATCAATAAATAATGGTAGGTATAGCATTCTACAAAGGGTTTTGACTGTTTTGATATAAATATAAATGTAGGATTTTATATGTTGCAAATCAGAACCTTCAATATGGGTGAGTACTAGTGTGATAAATATGTACTTGAACAACTTAATAAAGCATGATATGTGATTACACGTAATTATAAAATTTTTAAAAAATGACGGGTAAGTGCTTAAAAAGAATTAGATGATACATTAAAACCAATAGATGTATCACTTTAACTAGTGAGTGTAGTCTAACCAATAAAGCAGAATATTAAATAAGAAAATCCATCAAGTATTTAAAAAAATCAAGCAGTCAAGGCCGTTGAATCTTTTATGTTTAATAAAACTTTACCGTAAAAGTCGGTATAGACGCTTGTTGCAGTTCAACTTTGCACCCTAATCCATTTGTACGTCGTGTATCATCACTGAATGTGTCAGTTTTGCTATGTAGTTAAATTAAGTGGATCTGCGCGACTATTATAACTAGCGGCTATATGCTTTTGAGTTACGCTTACTACTTTATAAAAATCATTTAAAATTGCATATCTTTCGTTTTCGTTACTTAACAAGTCGTTAAAAAAATCTATTTCATCGCATAACGAGTCAAAATTCTCAGACACTGAATTTAATCTTTATAATCGTATTAGCAATTGATACATATCAATGTCTTTGTTAGAAGTATTTAGAAACAATTGAAATTCTCTCATTTGACTTTTAGTCGTGTCCCGCTGTAACGTTAATTTTCTAAGCTTTTCGTTGTCCATTTTGAAGTAAAGGTTACTTCATTTTCGCGAAAAAAAGCCTTAAGTTATTCAGATAAAGAAGCAGTTACTGTTACGCAGGTGATGAGGATGAATCCTTTCAAAGCTGTGCTGATGTCGTTTTGATGTGCAGTGAAGTTATCGTGTTCCCGGTGAGGTTGATGACATGAGCGCTTCCAGAAGAAGACGCTGATTACGAATTGAAATATGCTTTTGATGTCTTGGGCGCTTCTAAAAGAAGTTGTCGACAGTGTTAGGGAACGTGCATTTTGACGTCTTTTTGAAGAACACGACCTTTGTGTTGTTTTTGTATATTCACCAATAAAATGGTGACTTGAATTTCATGTGCTTGAAAAAATGATATAAATTTATTTATATCAATAATTTGATTGATTAATTTGATTCATAAATTTGTGTTAAGATCTGTCTTACAGATCTCCTTTTTTATTTTAAATTTCAACTCACCGTTTAATGACACTTCACTTAAACTTTGTGTTTTAATTCAAATTTTGAAAGAAACAAATAAATTGCTTTTATGGGTTTTAAGTCCGTAAATCAATTGAATAAATGTTATACGGGTTGTAAATCCATAATTGATTTAAATGAATTTACTACTGATTGTAACTATGGATCGAAGGACCATACTTTTATGCACCAAATTAAAGGTGCCTTTTACCGACAATTAATCTCATACAAGAATATTTCGAAAATAAAAAAAGGTTAAATTGAAAGTGACTATTAAAAAAAGCAAATCGACGTGCTTTCGATAACAGTTAGAGATTTTTTGTTTCTATGATCTGGGGTTCTTAAGTTTTTTCCCGTTATCTACAGGGATGTTATTATTTTGTTACACGAGTTATTTGAGAATTAAAAATTAACCTATAATCGATATCTTTATTTCACAATGAAATAAATATTGGCTGAATCGATTAGCGAAAATGTATAAAAAATATAAACTTTTCTTAACTTACACGTACGAGTGTTCTAAAAATACACGTGCGTAATGTGATATATATTTAATCTTTATAATATAGAGAAGTCATAATGTCATAGAAACAATGTCGGACAGGATAAAGAATGGTTGAAACTTTTATCTCAGATATAACTTAACGTGTTAAAGACTATCATCAAGAGGCAGATGTGGTGCGTCAAAATCATCAACATGGGAGTAGTTTTGTGCGGTGGTGAATGACACTACAGAAACCTGTAGTGTCATTCTGTCTCTAAAGATGGGGAAAAAGTCATTTCCCTCCTCTCTTTGGAAATGAACGATCTCGAGTTTGATTTGTACAAGCTTTGAAGAGCGGGAAGGGCTGCGCCTGCTTGCAAATATGCGTTGATCAAGAATCGCATATGATCACGAATTTCGGCCTTAGTATGGACTTATATGTCCTATACATACTGTGGTCCGATGCAGGTATCCCACATAAAGCGTAACAACAATAACTAGTCCCACCAATGTTGTTCATTTGAATTTATGTCTCTCTCTCGTACGCTCGCTTACACTATTTCCCATATTAACACGCATGTGATGGATGCACGCTATACAGTATAACTTTGAAACGCAATTTTTAGAATGTAATTGCCTTAATAAGATACTTCATATTGTTTTATAATATTTGTTGGAATAATAAAATTTTTAATTATATCATTTTGTCTGTAGGAATATAATGTATGACTATGCGCATGCATTAAAAATAATATTAAAAGTAATATTAAAAATCGATTTTTGAAAAATGTTTCTGTTTATAGTTTTTTTACATAAACGATTATCCTAAATAATAAAATTTGCTGCGTTATAATTTTGCAAAATTTCCAACCCCCTATTTTTAAGGTTAAAATTTAGTATGAAACTAATATATTATTTTTTACTAATATATGTTATAATTGATTAAGATTTATAGGTTTTTAAAAACATTTTTATTTTAAAAATGTTAGAATATTATTGCAACTCCAACGATACAATTTTTAATTGCACAAATGATCTCTTGTTCGTCAAATTTGTAGTTGATTGCTCTAATTATTTTTCATATTAAAAAATGGAAATGTTATTGTAACTATGCATTTTAATAAAAATTAACAATAAAAACATCAAAATATATATACATATATTGCGGTTTACTGATTAATTTTAATAACAAATAGCTAACATAATTGCATTAATAATGTTAATATTAAGAAAGTATTGACCATAAAAGTTTCAAATAAAAGTGCTTCAAATGTTTTATGAGAATTACAAACCCTTAAAGCCCAAGAATTTTAAGCTTAACTTATAATGTTTCTGTGTAAAAAATATGAATATAATATTTAGAAAAACATTAAAATTTAAAAATATAAATTTTTATAAATTAATTTGTAACGTCTTTTCAAATCTTATCCTAATTTTCGTCTTAATATAAAAAAGTAAAAAATTAAACAAATTGAAATATTAATCGTTTTTGTATTAAAAAAACAAAAATAATATTCTTACTTGTTTTGGATTTTAAAATGTAGAAAAATTAAGAACAAAGCATGTAGAAAACAGTTTTCAACCAAATAACAATATAATTTTAAATGTAATAAATTGCATTTTTAAGACAATATTTAATAGACTTTAAAATCTCGCTTGATTCATTTAAAGTACAGGACTTAATTTTCTTCTTTTTTATGTTGTTAAAATTTTATAATTAAAAAATAATAAATTTATTTTTTTCAGTTTTATTTATTATTAACCTAGAAATATAGTATATATTTTAATTTCATGTTATTAAACAGAAATTACTAATAGTTAAAAAATAACTAATCTACTGTTTCAACATTAAATAAATAGTAATTCATTTCATAATTCTAAGCTTTTATTTTTTTTTTTTAATGGCAATACTAAATTGATTATACTTCTAAAAATAATAACCATTTATTAAATAAAATATGTAAAATTTATACTTTGCTTTTATTTTTATTTGTAAAATTGAGATATTTTTTAGTATAAAATAATTTTAAAAGATAATTTCACTAAAAATACGAATAATTCTTAAACTTAGAATTTTCAATTAAAAATATTTTAATATTTAAAACATTAAAATATATATAATTTACAATAATTTATAATTATTAATTACATTACTTTTTTATACTCAGCTTTTATCAAAAGTGATCGCCCAAATAGATACAAGAATTTACAAATAAGATATGTAAGAGGTTTGGATCCAATCATTAAATTATATGATGCTGAAAACAAATTAGAAGATATACTTGATATTCATAAATGGGATACAGACTCCATCGATGAGTTTCTTATTACTCATTTATTAATGGACTAATGCAAATGTTTAATATACATTATTTTATATAAAATGAAAATAAAACTTTGTGACATATATTGTTTATTTATTTTGTTTTACAGTGTTATAACATATGGAAATATGTATCTTATTGGAATGAAAATGCTATTCCTACACATTATAATGCAACAAAAAATGATGCATTAATAAAATAAAGCGGTAATGTTCTTAAGTTAATATTTTTTAAGAGAAGTGGTGTAGTAACTAATAATACAAACTATACGTTTGTATGTATTAAACATTATATTAATCAATAATAAAAATACAGAAGCTTACTGTAATGTACAATTACATAATGGATTAACTACAAAATTCGTACCAAGTCCGCATTTTACACTCGCATTGTACTCTTTTATTTCCGAATACTAAAAAGAACAAAATTACAGCTTACTTGCTACGAAACATACGTAATATATTTGAACCTTAAGTATTCAGTATTAAAATTGACATACATCTTATTGTTTTTAAATAATTTTTATAAAAAGCATATTTTATCGTCGGGATCTTCTTGCACGATTACCACGAGCTCGTTGACTATAACCGCTGCGTTGATTATTTCGTGGACTGGTTTGTAAAATTTTTTGAGGTGAATCATCGTCATCATCATCATCATCATTTTCATTTTCATTTTCATTTTCATTTTCATTTTCATTTTCATTTTCATTTTCATTTTCATTATCATTATCATTATCATTACATTCTTCCAGTATGCTATCATCGCCCTCATTTAATAATATCTCATTAGATTCATTATCATTTGGACCCTGATTTTCATCTTCAACAACTTCTTCATCTGTCTCATCATTTACTTCTGCTGGGTCATACTTATCATCTTCGTCCTCATTTTTTTCTTCTCTTTCATTTATTAAAATATCTTCTTCATTTTCATCTTTTTCGTTTACGCTATCTTCAAGTTTCACCCGTTTTATATCAGGCTCTTCAATATCTTGTATTTCATCTTGACTATTAACCTGAAGATTTAAAACTGACATTACTTTTTAAACTAATAGATACATGAGTAAAATTTAAATATATTTTTTCTAATTTCACTTATTTTAATTAACATTTTCCAAATAAATCAATATTATCAAAGTCATTTTATATATTTTGTACCATACATTATAAATTAAACACACTTGCAATTATTGTAAAAAATTAATTTTAACGAAATTAAAAATTTTAAAGCCAACCTCTTTGTTTTCTTGTTCTGTTTTAGCAGCAATTTCAGCAGCTGCTTGTAAAGTCTTTATTTCCTGAATGAAATTACGATAATGAGTAATACTACGGAGATGAGCAATCATATCTTCTTCTGTGAGCATAAATCTTCGACATTTTTCACAATGATAACCATTAACTTGCTTTACTAACGATTTACCAACTGATAATTGATGTGTTCGACAATGTTTATATGATGGAATTTTTAATTTCGCATCAATTGGTTCCTCTGGAATTTCTGTCACATAATCTGAACTATCTGCAGAAGAATCATCCAATTTATCATTTTTCAAATCTGCACCAATATCCTTCTCCTCATCTTCTATACTTCGAATTTCAGATTCTCCTTTTGCAAGTTTATCTAAAAATTAGTTTTGAAAGTAAATTATTAATTGAATTTATTAATCACAAAAAAAATTATACCTTTCTTTTTATTTTTTCTTTGCTCTTCATTTTGAACAGCATTCTTCATGTGTGTTGGTGTAAGACAATGTTCATCGTATTCAATTCTTGACGGAAATTCCTTGGCACAAGGGAAACAACGTGGATGCAAAAATGTTTTTAATTGTTGATGCTTTTCACTCTTGCGATGACTTGAAAGAGTGCCATAAAAGTTCAAATCACACATAGTGCAATATTCTCTAACACTCAAATCTACAGAAAGCTGAAAGACAAATTTAAAATATTAAGTAAATATTATTTTAAATTGTACAATCTATACATACTTTTTTGCCACGTCGCTTTGAATTAGTGAGACTAAGTTCACGTTGCTCTTCAGCAACTCTCAATTCATGTCTCATCAATTCCACCTTTAGTTTATAAGATTCATCAAGTTTGTCCATCATCAACTGATGAGCACGACCACGTAGGTGGTTTTCGAAGGACTAAAATATTAAAATGGTTTTATAAAAATTATAAAATAAAAAATATTTACTATTATATTATGGTATTGATTGAAGTATAAAATAAAACTAATTATTTCATGAATATTTTTTGTATGTTAAATTTGACTTTCTAAACTCAAGAATACATGAAAGAAAAATATTTAGATATCAAGGAGCAACCATTGAATAGCAAAAGTTTTAATAATTACGAATCATCAGATAAACATGAAATGAAAAACAAGTTCTCAAACAAAATAAAAATTGTTATTTAAAAATATAAATCAATTATTTTTAATGATTTATTTCGAATAGTTTTATAAAATAACTTACATTTCCATCCCACATATGTTTATTACATACATGGCAGAACATGTTACTGATTGGAACCTCTGCGTATCGACTTTCCGCATGCCTTGCAGCAGATTTCTTTCCAGTGCTCTTGTCTCCTAATGAATCACGTGAAGTATCTTCAGTTTTCATAGAATCATCATTCTTGTCATGTGAAAGCTCCTTTTTCTCGTCCTTCCATTCGCGCTTCTTAGATTCTTCAGTTTCATCATTTTCTTCACTATTATAAATATAAAATTTGATGGTATAATTTCAAATTTACCAAAAACTTATATTTAAGATATTTCTTGCATGTAATTAATTATATTTAATTTTATGATATCATTTAAAACGATCCATAAAATACGCAAGTATTTAATTTGTATGTATTAAATTAAACAAATACCAATCAGTAGATTGTTTAGAATAAATCACTTTAGAATCTTTTTTTTTTAAATTTTTTCATTTTCGAGAAATTGAAATGAAAGTTTATTTTTAGAAAATTCTATTTTTATTTAGATTGTTCAAAAAGTAATGAAACTTAATAAACATTGTCATTTTTAAGTAAATATGAAAAATATGTAAGGAACTAAAATTGTGTATAAACAATATATCATAAATTCCATTTAATAAAAGTAATTATCAATCTGATATGCACAAAGAGAAATAGATTAGTCGAAAGATATGCAATAATTAATCCGTAGGCGATGTCAACTTTAATGTGGAGTTAAAAATAGTATGCTTTTCATTAATATTTTGTTAAACAGAGTGTAAAATTTTATAATCTTCGATTTTACTAATACACAACCTTATCTTATCTAATAACTACATATCAGATATGTAGTTTAAAATTTTTTCAAAATTCAACAGTATAATTTAAATAATTTGACTGCGTACTATGTAATTTATAAATACACACCAACAAAAGTTTTATATCAATAAAATTTTTAAATACATATTGCAAAATTGTTGCAAAATTAATTTTGTAACATATGTATAATAAATTTATACATATTTATATTTCCATATGTAGCGATCATATAGAAATTAACCTAAAAACCTAAAATATGCAAATTTCTGCTTAAAAGATTAAAAAACTACCAAATAATTATATTTGAAAAATCAATTGCAATAAATTATATAGCTTAATTAACTATACATAACAGGTTTAATAAATATTTTAATTGTATCTTTACCGTGACTCTCAGTTACATTTAATTTTTTGTGCCTACTGTCATACTAAAAGTATACAATTTTATATTTTTATTTAACCAATCAAAATTTTCGGTAATCAATATACTAGTAT
The DNA here is from genome assembly GCA_018907045.1 of Wiebesia pumilae. Taxonomy (NCBI): domain Eukaryota; kingdom Metazoa; phylum Arthropoda; class Insecta; order Hymenoptera; family Agaonidae; genus Wiebesia; species Wiebesia pumilae. The sequence continues at coordinate 63,686 of JACCHZ010000013.1, forward strand.
TAATTACATAAATACTCTGCATTTATGTACTTCGCGTAGGTGAAAAAAATATTAAAATAATAGTTTAAAACTTTTCTTATCGAAATTTAGTATCCTTATGAAGAAAGTTTAGTATGTAATTATAAAGCAAATTAATTAGCTGACATTTACAACATAAACTGTAAATTTTCAAAAGTGAAAAAATACTCGATTTATCTCAATATATGTTTTAAATTATTATTAAAATATTTTATATCAAAACCATACATCGCACACTCAACTTTACAGATCGATTACGTATTTTATGGCGTTAATTCAATATGTTAAATTTTCTTTAAGGCATAAAAATAATTTAACTTAAAGTCGTCAAGTCTGAATTAAAAATTTCAAAGCAATTAAAACAAATACAGATGAATTTTGTTTATTTAAATAAATTTACTAAAATCGATATTTGATATATTTAATAATTTTATATTCTTGACTCTACAATAATTTTGAAAATAAACCTATATTAATACGTCAATATTTTTCTTAATTAGCCATTGAAAAAATTGATAAATAATCTAATACTCAGTGCAAGAATTATCTTATATTTCTTAAATTTCAATTATCAGATTAAATTTTTAAACTTATTTTCAAAATATTGCACGTTTTTTTATAAGAACCGATATCATTCTTCGAGTACAACAAAGGTTTCATGAAAAAACATGTAATATCTTTTCTGTTTGCATATGTACAGTTTTTTCAACGAAACAAGCAAATTTGCTTCGCCGTTACAAGCTACGAACGAAGAAAAAAATGGGTGTAATTCTTACAGCAACTCATGTAAGCACTTTAGAAAGTATAATAAATATGGTATACATGTGATATACGAATATTGTTGTGACTTTGAGATCGAAAATCCGTGGGAATACTTCGACGAACGTTGTTTGCCTCTTCATTCAAGGATAACTTGAAACGAGACATCGCTTATTATTTTATTGCGGAGATAGGGAGGATTACTCAAAACTAGCACGACACAAAATCATTATAATAGGTAATATGCGTGCACTGTTTCAAAATTAAAATATTGAATTCCGTTAAATAAATTTGTACCTGATTATATTAAACAGGCTCCTGCAGGTTTATCCGGTACCTACTCTACTATCATTTCAATATTTACTATTCTATTAAATAATTAATGTTACTCTAACAAAATGATAATCTTTCTGAGATAAATAGCAATTATTAAAGAAACATTTTGCTTAAGTATTGTTACAATTATGTAGCACTATTTGCTGATAAATTATTATGAAAATTAAATTCTTTCTTTCTGTGCCTTTAACGATATTTTAAATTTTTATTAAAATATCCTGTCTAAGAAATTTTAGCGATTTAAATATAATTTTTACCTCGCTAAAAATACATTTACTGTTAATATATATGTATATGTATGTGTGCATATATGTATATTTAAATCTAGCAACGTGTCAATGCGATTTTTAAAATTAAAAATAATTATCAGAATATTTTTGAAATTTAATAAAATTATTAAACGGTAAAATAAAATCCAATTGATGGACCTTAAGCATAACTTAAAGAAAACATTGTATTCGTATACGTAATTTAAATGAGAAACGCCTTTAAAAAAAATGACGACGATAACGATGATTGTATTTAGGAGTAGGAGTAGGAGGAGGCCAACGACAACGACAATGAAGATAATGACAATCATGAACAGAAATAAAAATAAAAGCATTGACATTAAAAATAACAAAAAATATCTCTATTAATATGATTACATTTTTTAAATAAACAAATACAGCAATTGATAAACGTTATTACCTCCTTTCATAGGCGTATGCTTTTTAAATTCAACAGTTTTTCAAAAGATTTGATACGTAATTTATTAGAGTAACAATAAAAATTCAAATAAATAGAAAAAATTAAAGTGTTAGTAAAATAGAATTCCGGCGTCTATGTAAAGAAGAAAATAGGAATCTTTGTGCTCTCTCTTTCTCTATCTCTCGAGAGTACTTAAGAGAAGATGTGAGAACATACTTTGAAGTTTGAAGAAACTATTTGCAATCTCCCAAAAGCTTACCTTAAAGCAACAGGCACTTCTGCTTTTTCATTGGTCTTATCAGAGGTCTTATCCTGCTGTTCCTTTTTGATGGTCTGATTTTTCTTAGAGGCAGTATTTGCTTTAGAAGATTTATCGTTCCGCTGATTTTGGCTTCCATTCTGGCGTTGGTTGCCTGACTGGGGTGTACGAGATTGCGGGCCTCGTCGCCCAACAATTCCGTCTCGGGCTCGATTGCCCATCTATTTGTGTAGGTCAAAATGACCAAACCATTTCATGAGAAGTGTCGCATACCATACAGGCATTATTTGTTTTGAATCAAGCTTGATTTGCTTATATTTCTTCATCAAAGGATATTTACAAGGGGATAAAAAAGGCAATAAAGCCTTTTTATTTTGTTTTTGTGGGTAGGGAAGAATATGTTATTTACATAATGGATAATTTCCACATCAGCATCAAATACGAAATAATAAATTTCATGACGTTGATTATTAAGACCATGCTTTAGCTTTAAACAGAAATTAAAACATTAGATACTTTCCGCTAAGAGATATAGATGTATTTCACCTTGAAAAATTTTCTGAGATGTACAAGGAATTTCATTGCTTATTTTTTCCTTTTTAAAAAAAAAAGAATTATTACCAGAATTACAATAACATTCCATAATGATCACCCCAAAATCCTTTATATAGTTGATATAGAAAATGGAGACTGCAAATAAATATGTGAAAAAAAGTAATTCAATCAGAATCAGTAAAAATGTTGAATAGGCAACTTGACACAAAGTGATACAAGCATGATGCTTGTTATTTATAAGGTTTACAGATAATCATGAATGTGATAAAAGAAATTACATTTTTCAAAACTGAGATTATAATTGCCAAAACTGAGATTAGCATGATAATTTTTTTGAAAGCATGCATTACTTCAAATATCCTAATGCTTTGCAAGATTTAATCTTTCTTTTTAGATGAAAAACCAATTTTGCTAAAACTTGTACCATTAAAATATAACCTTTTATTATATACTTAAAAAATGTTTCTCCTTCAAATTTTACAATACTAGTAAAAAGTATTATTATAAGAATTCCTTTATAAATATTATATAAGTGACTGAACATATTCTGGTTTACATGGAAAAAAACGTTATATGAAATTTTATAATATTTTGTTGGAAACTTAAATTTATAAATTTAAGTCTAAAAATTATTTATAAATTTATAAAACTATCTTTAGCTATTTTATAAATATAACTATCTTTATAAATCTCTTTAGCGTATGTATTACATTTATATTATTTATCTGACAAAAATTAAAACGTCTACAACTTCAAATTATATGAAATTTATACTAGATTATTTCCATTTGACAGAAAAATATAAATTACATTATACTGTGTAAATATGTGTTTCACATAGTTAACTATTCAAAGTCTGTTATTTCATGACTAATTGAGAATACATATCAATTTTATCCAAAATACAAAACTAGATAGTTTTTTAAAGTTCTTTTCTTATAAAATTACTGTGTATATTAATAATAATCATTGTCTTTTAATTACAATTTTCATTAATAATAGTTATAAATATATAGTGTTTTTTATATTCACTAATTAGAAAAATGTTTAATTAATCTAATGATTCATAATCATTTAAAAAATTTTAAATATAGAATTTTAATACAAGAACTTTTTGTGAAATTAAATTTCGTATTAACAGTCACTGTATTTATTGCGATATTTAATTTTCTTATACAGTTATTGGGCTTATAATACAAATATACCAAACAAATACCAAATATAATATAAAATTTTAACAAAAATTATTTTTAACAAATATTTTAACAAATATAACAAAAATTAAATAGTTAATAATTAATAAAATAGTATAATTTAACGTAATTAAAAAATGTTATCTACTATTTTATTTATTTCGGTTTTTCTCCAATGTTTTTTCATGACAAACCTTTTTATGTACTTTTATTTCAATTGGTATATTTGTTTATTTAGAATACCCAATTTTCAAAAAGCTTAATTTTATTTAAATGATATATCTTACAAATTTACTACTAGATTCTAATCTACTTTATAGAGAATATTATAATTTTTGAATTACTTTCAACACACATTAAGTGTTTTAACTTAAATTATTTGGCTTTCAGATTTGTCAAGCATATATCAATAAATTTATTTTACTTATTTTAATTTAATACTTTCCAATTTCTTTTACTATATATTTATCAGACATACCTTATTATACGGTTGAAGTCGTTGATTTTTTATATTATGACGACCAGACCGATCATTAAAACGACCTTGATTAAAATTCTGCTGATTGGAAAAGTTAGGACCTGGACCACTATAGTTATTGCCTAAACTGAGCAGTGATGGTACCTTCTTGTCAAAAAATTTTTTTAATTAGTTCTTAGTTTTGTATACTTTAGTGAAAGAGAAACAATTCCATAAATTAAGGCTTCAAATGATTTAAACAATAAAAATCCCAAATTTCATGATGTAAGTGTACTCAACATTAATTTGCTAATTTTTAAATAATTTATTGATAACATTAATTAATCTAATTTAAATTTTAAACTTCATATAAAATCAATATTTAAATGACAAAATTCACATAACAAAACGTTACATATTCAATTAATAAAGCACATCTAATAACTTGTACCAAAATAATGTTTTGGTAAAAATAAAATTTTAAACTAATCTTTCTAGTGTAATAGATTTTTCACCGTCTTCGGGCAAATATCTACAATAATTGTAAAGTAAATACCTGTAAGTTATAGAATCATGGCTTTCTAATGTTTCATTTTTAAAGATCATTTTAAGAAAACACAAATTTAAGAAAAGATCGCATAAATTAATAAATGCAATACCTTTGAAAATAGAACTCTAATGGTTTCAAACGACGGAACATGGTAAAAGGATAAATTTTTAATTTTTCAATTTTCGTTGCGACAATAACGTTGCAAACTTTAGACTCCTGCATAATTCCACTTTTTGGAGTTTTCAATTACTTCTTACTACGTAGATAAAAAATTTTGAGTCTAACGTTTGCATCGTTCACAACGAAATTTGAACATTTTTAAAATCGAATTTAGAAAGAAACTAATAAATATAAGAATATGACTTTAGTGCATTTAGGTACGTGCGTAAATACATGTAGAGGCAAACTCTATGTTCTTACAAAAAATTATAATAAAATAAACATTATTTTTTCGATAAATTTTTAACAAAATATAAAAATAAATTTAAAAAGCAATATATTCTATAAGTATCGTCCAAAATATTGTCCAGGAACTACCAATATATGTCACTAAATGCACGTGCGCTCACGTACAAATACGCATACGAGTAGTTTAAGACTCTCTTAACTTCCATTAAATTTTATTTTTTAATTCAGCATATTCAACAATATTAAGGAACACAAAAAATTTCAATATTGAAATCGATGTGAAAGTTGATCTTTCCTTCTTTAACTACATATGCACTCTTTTTCTTCTCATAAAAATAATAATATTATTCGCTAATATTATTGTCTATACATTTCACTGAATTTTATATTTGAATGTTTCAATATTCAAATATAAAATCAACACTATAGTATATGAATATATATTATTTATTTATTTACTTATTCATTTACTATATAGTAAATGAACATATGAACATTGTAGTACGTTGTAACACAATACTAAGGTACTGAAATACTTTTAATAAAAAAATATTTCCTTATTAATTATTTTCCAATTTAAAAGGAGAACATAGACATTTACTTGCATACTTTTATACACTTACTTGAATACTTGTTAGAATAAAAAATTGACTATTAATTGTCTTTCCGATATTAATAGATACTATATTAACGAACACAAGATGGCCAAATCAACTTCTTTTCTCCGTTAAAGATTTTACCGACTCTTCTATTTTCTAAATGTATACAGGAGTCTGAAGTTTGCAACGTTGTTGTCTCAACGAAAAATCATAAATTTTAAAATCGAATAATTTCTTCAAAAAACTATCAAAAACTATTAATTATGTCACAAAACGACAAAATAATGAGTTTCCCCAAAATTCTTCCCTTATAAGCTACCCTTATTAAGGATTGAAATTTTCAAAAATTCATAAAAGATTAAATATTAATATTGCACAAAATTTCTTTTTAGAAAATCGTTAAATATATTAAGACACTAGAAAAAATTTTTTCAAAAAAATATCGATACGGAACTTTGACTTTAGTGCAATTATATATCATGCATATTCACCACTATGCATATACCAACGTACAGGCGTGTATAATATTTAATAAAAACTTTTACAAAAACATTTTACAAAATCCGTTTTCAGATTCAGATGTATAATTATATACCAAATGCAGTCATAAAGTTTCATTTCGAAATTCGAAGATGAACTTGAGTTTTAATGCATTTATTATATGCATATGCAGTCTTATACCTATAGGTATAGGAGGACGTATATATTTGTTAATAACAATTCTCACAAAAACATTGCACAAAATGTCTTTTCACATTCTGACGTCTTTTTACCCAACAGACACACAAAGTTTCATTTCGAAAATCGAAGTGAAACTATGTGCTCGTTGCATTTGAATGCATATAACTCTTATACACGTGTCTATACGGGGAGCCGATTATTTGTTAATAAGAAAATTTTCATCAGTGGCTTCCCTATTTTGCGCCGAGGCAACGTCGCTTATTTTCTAAACAAACTTCTCAAATTTATTTCGAGTCACAATACCGCGAAAAAGTTTAATCATAGTATTACAATACTCATATTAGTAAAATCGTCTATGTACGCTAATCCTCAAAAACATGTTTGATTAATATAAATGATAATTATGATGAACTTTTTAATAATAGTTTAACAATTAGTTTAGTGACATTAATAACAATAACATGATAAAATACTATGAAAATATAATGTGAAATATTATTCTATTTTTCTATTGTGTCAAAGAAATATAAAATTTTTAAAAAGGCTTTGGAGTAGTTTTATTTATGTTAATATAAATAAAACCAAGTTAATTATATTTAAAAATACATTTATGACAAATTTATATATTAACAAATAAAATATCCAATAAAAAAAACATTTCTTAGTCCTCCTATTATAAACTGCAAAAATATAAATATAAACTTTGGACGTATTCATTCAAATAATTTTATTTACTGTATCGAAACTCCTAATAACGAATTAAATTTTCAGTACAGAAATAAAAGAAATAATTTTGACTGATAATCAACATTATTATACATACACTTTTTCTCTACAGCACCTTAAAAAAATTTTATCTACTTTTCATATTAAAAAAAGACAATAACTATAACTCAAGAAACTTTGTGTGCTGTTTGGTAAAAAGACATCAGAATGTGAAAAGACATTTTGTGCAATGTTTTTGTGAGAATTGTTATTAACAAATATATACGTCCTCCTATACCTATGGGTATAAGACTGCATATGTATATAAATGCATTAAAACTCATGTTCATCTTCTAATTTCGAAATGAAACTTTATAGCTGCATTTGGTATATAATTATACATTGGAATCTGAAAACGGATTTTATAAAATGTTTTTGTAAAAGTTTTTATTAAATCTTATACACGCCTGTACGTTGGTATATGCATAGTGGTGAATATGCATGATATATAAATGCACTAAAGTCAAAGTTCCGTATCGATATTTTTTTTTAAATTTTTTCTAGTGTCTTAATATATTTAACGATTTTCTAAAAAGAAATTTTGTGCAATATTAATATTTACTCTTTTATGAATTTTTGAAAATTCAATCCGTAATAAGGGTGGCTTATAAGGGTATAATTTTGGGGAAACTCATTATTTTGTCGTTTTGTGACATAATTAATAATTTTTGATAGTTTTTTGAAGAAATTATTCGATTTAAAAATTTTTCAATTTTCGTTGTAAACTACAGACTCCTAATTTTATTATAATTTTGTGTAAGGGTATAGTTTATACCTCTATGTGCTGATAATGCTCTGCATTAATTTTGGTTACAATTTCTTTTTGCTTATGGTTTTCTTATGTAAACAATCGTCCTAATTAATTAAATTGATCTTCTTATGATTTTTTGCACGAAATTTCAGAGAAACCTAATTTTATTCCTAATATCATTTTTGTTACGATTAATTTCTATTATAGTTTTTAAAAAAAAAAAAATATTTTTAAAAATGTTAAAATTTGATACATTTCTAGTGATGTAAACTTAAGACACATTTAGAAAAAAATTTCATAATTCATCAGTGGACTGATGTATATAACTTAACAGATGCTGAGCATATATACTTCGTTTTGAAGCTGCAAGGAAATGACTGTGACTTAAATTCTTAATAAAAAATATGAACATAAATTTTGTAAATTCAATCATCATTTATGAAAATAAAGTTATATCAGTATAACGAATAATTTTACTAATCAGATAAGCAAAATACTAAAAGTTGTCATTCAAGTATTAGTATAAACTACTTTACATTGCCCCATTTTGCAAAGTCTACAATTTTAGTTTACTTATTTTTTTGACTTATGAGTTCATAAAAAATCAATCTACTAATCTAATATAAATAACAACTATTTCAACAACTAGTACTAACAGCATTAGTACTAATAGTTCAATATAAAAAATGGTTGATATAGATTAGAAAATACTCAGTTTAATAATGAATTAAAAGCTAAAAGTTTTGTAATCATAATGAAACTAGACCAATAAAAGTAAACATGTAATTTTGTTACCCTAATAAGGTATATCAGATATAAATACATAATCATATTTATAACATTATTAAAATTCCTCCCATCAATTAGTATTAATATAGTGTATAGATTGAAATACTATTGAAATAATAATAATATTAATAAAATTAATCAAAATACTATTAAAATGATAATAAAATAGAATAATTTGATTAAGGTTAAAAATGTATTAGGTTTAAATAAGAAAACTGTATCTAACATTACATGAGACTCTAGCCATCATATTATTTTAATTAAACAACAGTTACAATTTTCATACATATATAATCATTAAATCAAGTTTTCATTATGTTGAAAATGATATACATTCCAACTTAATAATATCTTATATAGAAACAAGTAAATAATTTATTTGATAAGATAGATAATGAAGTATCAATAATATAAATGTAATAGATATAAAATAGCTTAGTTTTTAAAATAAAATGTGCTCCTTAAGAATTACTTGTTTACTTTCCAAAGTTATACAATATAACTTATAACTGTATTATAACTGTAACTGAAATATTTTACTTTATAAATATAAACATAATTTTATCCTCCCACAAACCAGAACCTTAGACTTTGTTTAAAATAATAAGAATCATAGGATATTGAAAACTATGTAATGAGTAGTTTTTAATTTTTAATTTACAAATTAATATTTAAATGTTATTAAGTAAATTAAAATATTTCAGCAATTCTATAAATTACATTTTCAGTACTGTCTAATTAGCCTCTTTAAAATAAGTTTTACTAAATGAATTAAAAATAATTGGTAGAAAACAGATTGTAAATATTGAATTTTCTTCTATTAATAATTTATTAATTTGATTTTTTTAAATTTAACTTCTTTGTTGTTTGCTACATAACATTACGTTATACAGATAACATTCTTAATAAATTGAAATTGTATCCCTTCTGAAATATCAGTTTTCCTTAAGACGAAAAATTACCTGCGGTGGAGGATCTTGTTGGTTACGCAGAAGATTTGAAAGAAGATTACTAGCAATGGCTAACTGAGCTTGTGGTGAAGCAAGTGACAGATTATTGTTTGGTGTTGGCAAAATACCTCTACCAGGCATCATTCCACTCTCCCATGGATTCATACCGCCACCACCGCTGCCACCTCCACCCATTGCACCACTAAGATTTCCAATTCTTCCACCACCACCTCCACCTATATTCCTATTATTGAAATTACGGTTTCCAAAGGAATCCCGTTTTATACCTCGATTAAAGGACATCTCTGAAAACAAATTTATTTAATTAATAATCTTTAAATAGTTAATTCAATCAATTCTATTGCTAATTGAGTCGAGTTTTAAAATAATTATTTTGTTCTCTATACTTATATAAATCTCAAAATAATATATGAAAATAGTAATGCTTCTTAATTATTTAACGTTGTAAACCTGAATTTATCAAACCATACGTTTTATAAAAAATATATACTTTGAATTTAAATGTAAAATAAGAGAATATCATTTATATTGCGAAAACTCTTATAATTTGAAAAAATATAAGCTTCAAAGGACGAAAAAATATCAAGTCACATCAGAAAATACTAATAACATGCACAAAAAAAGACGCCGCGTCGTGCACGCCCTAAGCATCCCGGTGTGTATAAAAGTTATATCGAAGTTTCACAATGTTCTGAATAATTTTATACTAATCCATTGTTTAAATGTATTCGATTCAAACTATGAATATGACTAATATATTTTTGCAAAGAACATACCTTGGTGTAAAAAAATGAGTTGAATAGTAAACGTATTGTATGACTTAATAGCATATAAAACGAAATGGAGTCGTATGGACTTCCGAACGTGAAAAGGCGAAACTCGATACAGAATCAGAGAAGAAATACTGATGTGTGCTATAAATGGATGTGCGTAGCGCGTGCGCACACGGCATCTATAGTTAATATATGTACGCCACTAATGCATTACGCCTACACAATCATAAACTAGCAAGGGGACGATCTGCTGGTGCTGCGACTCTAAGAGACGAACACATGATTGGTTGCCGTAAAACTTTCGGTACTCAGTTTCCGGATCCGGCTACAAAAATTAAAAATTATTTTTCTTTTTAATTAATTTGTATACAAAAATAGTATATTAATAAACTTGTTCGAAATTATTTACCAAATTATTTACCAATTTTTATTCATTTCTTTAGAATTTTTTAACAATGTAATTTAATTGAAATTTAAAATCATATTAATTATAATTTTAAATAATCTATTTGTATCTTTACCCACGATTGAAATAAAATCAACTATAATCTTAATATATTTTAAAATTAATACATATTAACAAAATTATTATATTTATTAATAAAAAATAAAAGTAATCAATGACTATTGACTGATCCTAGAATTAGAGCCAAATACAACCTACATTGAATAATACACGTTGAAATCTTTCAATATTAATATATAAGTAATTTATAATATATATCGTTTTTAATAATAATAATAGTAAAATAAATTATCTTTACATTAATTTATTTAGTGTACTAAAAATAAATAAGATAAACGTACATGTAACGTTAATTAAACTTACAAAATATTATATACAGTGGACAATAGCCAATTGCAACATTGAATTTGCTATTATTATAAACAGAAAAATCAATTAAATTCTTTGAAATCTCAGCACATATTTTGTATTTACGCCTTATAATTTGCATAGATTGGTCAATGCTGTAGATATCACAACAATTGGTACATGAAAACGTGTACGCGCATGCGTATATATTTTTATGCTTTTTAAGTTGTACATATAATATGCATATGCAAATATAAATGTTTGTTTAAAATGCATTAAATGCGTGTAAGATCAAAATAATATAAAAAAATAATACTGTTATTTGTAAATAAAACAAATGCAAGTTTCTGAAATATTTCTCTAATTAACTTAGTTAACTTTAAAATTTACCACCAACAGCGATTCGTGACTGTTCAATTTTGAAAAGTACAAAACATATTTGTATAACAATTTTATGGACAGTAAATAAAAGTCAATGCATTTTAGTAAAAAACTTTACATAAATATTTGGCAAGGCCTGGTTATAATTGTTAATATTTTTTACAAGTCAAAACGTTTTCATAAAATACACACACACATACATACTCATTTATTTATTTATTTATTTATTTATTTATTTATTTATTGATAATTATTACACATATTGCTAGTTAATTACTATTATATTTTAATAAATTATGAATACGTATTTTTTTATAGAAGTCCACGTATTTAAATCATGAATATTTCAAAAAGTGCCTCTTGTGGCTTAGATTTTTGTTCTGTTCCAGATTTAAAAGATTGTTTATATATCGCTAATGTGGCTAAGTAAATTTTCATATATCTAGATAATAACATGAAAAATGGGAATACTAATTAAAAGCTTTATTTTAATTTATATTTAGATATCAATTTGTAACAATTCCATTGGTTCATCCTCATTTTAAACGAGAGTTTATATTTGGTAGTGCAAAAAGTCGTCCTGGACCATGGACAAGATCTGATATGATACTCTGTAGTTCAGGTATACAAATTCTAAATTCAGTATTTTAGTGATGTTTTAACATAATTTATCTTTATAGATTGGAACACCTTAATTGTTGGTAAATTATCACCTCACATATATGTAGATTCGAAAGTGTCTGCAGTAGCCAAGAACAGTGAAGAAACTTTGTATCAGGAAATAGCATTAGCAAATCATTTAGGATTAATTGCTATTACTTTTAAATTAAAAGGAAATATAGAAAAAAATATGAATCTTGCTAGAATAATATTTAGTAAACTTGCTGCAACTACTCATTTTCAGGTAAATGTATGAAATTAAAGATATTAATGTTTAACAAATATTTAATTAGAAAATATTTCTTATAGGATAATTTTTATTTTACTTATATTCTTATTAGTTTAGATAGATTTATAATTAATTTATATTTTTTCATTAGATATTATATGTGTATTTAACTTACTTTATATTAGAACTTTGTTAAAATTAAATTAAATTAAAAATTAAAACATATGATGAATTATGTTCAAATAAAGAAATAAATTTAATAAATACACATTAAAATTTCTTTATTTTACTTTTTCTAAATATAATGTTTAGTATTTTGCTCCAAAAATTGCCTATATTACATAAAATAATTAGAATCAATTTTCATATAAAAAAGAAAATTAATTGGTTATTTTATCAAAATCTATGTTTTAATTAGACTCAAGTATGGATACAAATTCCAATGGAAAATCCAAAGAAGCAAGCTTATTTTTACAGAGAAGATAAAGATATTGATCAATTAAAGATTGAAAGTACTTGGAAATGGTGGAATGAGTTTAGAATAATTTGTGATTATGATCGGAAACTTATTGTTGCCTTAATTGTGAGTCATGATCTTCCAGACCAAGATGAGGTATTAAATTAAATACTTATATTAATTTTAATTAAATGATTTCAAAAATACTTTTAGCATTCAAATTTGCAGATTGATAGATGGTTGGGTGAACCAGTTAAATGTTTAATTATACCTACAACAGTATTTATTACAAATAAAAAAAGTTTTCCAGTGTTGAGTAAAGCTCATCAAATGCTGATAAAAAAATTTTGTGCTCTTAAAGTTCAGTTTGTTATAACTGGTGCTAGTCGTCATCAAAATATAGTTTATTATTATCATTATATCGATCATTTGTGGAAGGTAATACAATTTATAATAAATGATTCTTATAACATAAATACATTTTCCAAAATAATATTTTATTTATATAAAGTATAAACTGAAGGCTAAATTTATAAAATTCTTTTTAAAAATATAAAAGAATGTTTGATATTTTAGAGTTGGCAACCCAATGGACCTATTGATTCTTTTGCACGAGGTTTTGAAGATTACCTTCAATGTCCTTTGCAGCCATTAATGGATAATTTAGAGTCTGGAACTTATGAAGTTTTTGAAAAAGATCCAATTAAATATGCAGAATATCAGTCTGCTATTCAAAATGCCTTAATAGATATAAAATCACAAAGAATAAACAAAAATAGTAAAGAGTTAATGTATGTATTTACTTTTTGACAAATAAAAATTAAAATGTTTGAGTTTTTATATTTAAATTACAGAGTAATTACGGTTGTTGGTGCTGGTCGTGGACCATTAGTTCGTGCTGCATTAAATGCTTCTATGAATATAAAACAGCGAATTAAAATATATGCAGTTGAAAAGAATCCTAATGCAGTTTTAACGTAAAATTATATTTTTAAATTTTTAAAATTTTAATTTTCTTTAAATATTAATTTTATCACAAAGCTGAATATTCTTTTACTCATTTATTTTATACTGAAAATAGGTTACAAGCTTTACAACAAGAAATGTGGGGAGAAATAGTGACAATTGTATCTTCAGATATGAGAGAATGGAATGCTCCAGAGAAAACAGATATTCTAGTCTCTGAATTATTAGGCTCTTTTGGCGATAATGAACTTTCTCCTGAATGCTTAGATGGAGCTCAAAAATTCCTGAAAGGTTTAAATATTTTTATTTTCATGACTAAACATATACTTTCTTTTTATTCAGTACCAAACTAAAAATGTTTCTTCTCAATATCCTTATGAAAACGACAAAGATGATTACCAATTTAAAAACATTCAATAAAAATGATTGTGGTCAAATTTAAATTGTACTTAAATTAAAAATACTATTTACAATTCTCAACTTAATTATTTTTCATAAGGATAGTATGATACATATTAAACTTAAAAATTATTGCTTAAAAAATAATCATTTTCAATATTTTAAATTCAAATTGTAAGTTTTAGTAAAAGTTTCATAAAAAAATAAAATAAAATTTTATTTTTTTAAACAATGTTACATGTAATTTATTTTCTTTTCTTAGATGATGGAATAAGTATCCCAAGTTCGTATACTTCATACATTGCTCCAGTTCAATCTTCAAAATTGTATAATGAAGTAAAAGGATGCAAGGAAAAAGATAAGCACTCTTTATCACACTTTGAAATGCCTTATGTTGTCCATTTTCAAAACAAGTATGATATTGATTTGCCTCAACCACTTTTTACCTTCTATCATCCAAATAGAGGTTTCTTTAAATTATAATACTTATTTTAAAATATTAAATAGAGTTACAACTATTAATTTAAAGTTTTTTAATTAGATATTAAAATTGATAATTCAAGATATGGTAAAAATATTTTCAAAGTAAAACAAGATTGCGTGCTTCATGGATTTTCTGGTTATTTTGATGCAGTTTTATATAAAAATATAAAGATCAGTATAGAACCAAGAACTCACAGTCCTAGAATGCTCAGCTGGTTTCCTATTTTCTTTCCTATAAAGGTAAGACTTAAAACAATCTACTCATCTAATAAACAAAAATTTGAAAATATATAATTTACGAATATAAATAAAAGTTTTTATTTTAAAGCTATTTCTAAAGTAACTTTTGAGAATAACTTTTTATTTCCTTTAATATTTTATTTAATATCTGCTATAAAAAAATTATTTATAATTTTATTGTACAATATACAGAGCTGTCATACAGTTTTTAGTATATCTATTTTTATAAGGTATGTTATACCGTTTTTATAGTTTTTTAAATTATTTAAATTTAATTTTAAATTAAAATAATAAAAAACAAACCCAATAAATAGAAATATTTAATACGTACATATGATAAATAATATTAACATTTTCAAAATCTTTTCAAACATTTTCATATAGATAAATATTGTATTTATTATTTTATTTTAAATTTCGTTTTGAACTTTTGTACAGAATTCTCACAAATCTAACTTAAATAAAATTTTATTTAAAAATTTATTTTTTAAATTAATTACAATATTTTAAATTTACTTTAAAAATTAAACGATATTTATATTTATTGAAAGATATTGACAAATGCTTTTTTTATGATCTAAAGTATTCAAATTAATTATTCTACTTTTTCTAATTTTTAATAATTTTATATAATTATTACAAATAATTAAATTTTTTTTATTTTATAAAATTAGATTTTCACGAAATTATATTTTTTTCTAAGAATGATATTTTTAATCCGAAAGTTCTATTTGACAACTTTCAATCAAGAAATCAAAGCGATTACTTTTAATTTAAAAGAAAAGTTCACTTTCTAAAAAATTAGATCTAGTTATATATAGATTAATCTATAGATTAATAATATATAGATTCAAATAATTATGTTAACAATTTTCGCAATAAAAAAATAATTATAGTATTAAAAATTAAAAAATAATTATAGAATTAATGATTTTAATTTAATAAGTATTTCTTAAAGAAATTTTGTAACTATTAATTTGAAACTTTGCACAACAGTAGTTCAATACTTACTAACTAAAGAGACAATTATAAGTAACACATATTTAATGACTTATTAATTAAAAGATTCCTTAAATTTACATTCAGGAACCAGTAAATTTGAATGCTGATGATGAAATCATTAGTCACTTTTGGCGTTGTTGCAGTTTAAAGAAAGTCTGGTACGAATGGGCCATTGAAAAACCAATACCTGTTTCAATTCACAATCCATGCGGCAGATCTTCTACAATTGGATTATAATAAAAATAGACCAATAAAATGATCATCATCTATAATTTAATTAATTTATCACAAGCTGTGAGAATAAATTTGTAAAATTTCTAATAGTTAATCAAAACTATTTTCATGTAATTCATTTTGAATTTTTCATCATTCACATCAGTAAGAAAACTAAATAGTTCATCAAATAAATTCAGTGAAACAATACTTATTCTTATAAGTTTAACTACTAACGAGTTAATTCACTTTTTAATTTCAAGTAGTCTTCCAGTTGCGATTATTTCCATTTAAATTGAAGTTATCAATAAAACCTTTGAATAACAAGATTTCTTGAGTTATCATTTTTACGCACTACTTTGTAATCGTTGCGTTTTGACCTATTAACCTCACGTGATCTAATAAAGTCAATATTCAGATGATTGAATAATTTTAATCTTTAATGCTTCAAACTTTATTAATATTCAAATTACTAATTTTTTCTGTTGAAAAGAACTATTTTTATTTTTAGTCTAATTAGTAATAAGTAAATGAATATTTTTTGACAAGTACTAAAGAATTTTGGAACTGTAACGTATTTAAATTTATTTGAAATAATTAATAATTGTTAATAAAAATTTTAAGCAAATAATTCAAGCATAATGATTGTATTTAAGTATTTATTTTATTTGAATGTAATTTGACAATTATAATTATTAAAAAGCTTATTACCTTAATTTTTATTTAAATTTATCATTTGTCAGAAAATAGTTTAATAAAATATTATACTGAATTTTTATTTTATATTTAATATGAATGCAAATGTTAGTTATTTGTAATAATAGAATTAGTAACATTTTTCCATTTCAGAAATATTTTTAATGCAAAATTATCAAATAAAATGTTTAAAAATTAAATAAAATCAATGATCTGTCAATAATTACTTAGAAATTTTTCAAATTAATGCTATTATCAAACTAAAATTATTTTAAATATTCACATCATTTTTTGGTTTTTCTGATTTAAAATAAAAAATTTGTATTTTAAAAAACAAAATTAATTTTATAATTTAAAATAAAATGAAAAATAATTTTCAAATATAATGCAAATACTATCGTATTGCATAAGATACAACATAACATAAATAACAGAATTTCGTCTTTCAGCACGTTATAGTATCATACATGCTTATGCATATTTTTATATAATCCAAAAAACCCAGTATATTGCTTTACAAGATTAGTAATATAAAGTCAGAATAGAAAGTAATTAATGTCAGACGGTTACCGGAATGCTTAAGATAAAACGCACTATAGAAGTTTATATTGTACTTAGTCATCGATTGACATATGATTATCAAAGTTTTTTTTTTATGTTCAATCCCAAGAACAAAATTTCATACCGACAGATAAAAAATAAACGCCTGCGCTCTTAGTATATCCTTTTAACGATTCCAGTAAATCTAGTATTTATATTTGTGAGCCAGCAGACGACACAGGTGTTAAAATTATTTACAACAATATATTCAAAATTTTGCTATTTTTTAAAAAGTGTATATACTAACGTGTATCCGTTAATTTATAAATAACGTACAAAATGATAGCACGATTAGTAGCACAATTTACAAGATATACATCAAAATCGAAGCTTTTCGTTTATGAAACGAGTTTTACCGCTGCTCCTAAGTTAAAAAATCTTGTGCAAGAAATTGCCACTAAACCTCGTTGCAATTCTGGTACGTAAATTTGTATAAATATTTGTCTATAACAATTCTGTACATTTTTTTCGACTTTTTACTTAAATCAATTATATGATCGTAAATTTTAGAAGGCAACTCTGAATTTCAAAGCCTGTCTCTTTTCTTATCTATTTAAACGTTTTGCAATTGATTTCAAATTATTATCGTACGTTATTATACATCGATAACTTTAAAGAATTCATTTATATATTGAAAAATATTAAATATTATTGCTCTATTTTTCAGAAAATAAAAATGCAAAAAATAGGTTAGATTGATCATTGTTTTATTAGCAGAGCTATTACTCAAATAAAACGTGGCGAAATACATCAATATTATTTATTAAATAATTAAATTTTTTAAATGATAGCTTGATTAAACGTGTATAAAGATATTTAATATTTTGATTTAAAAATTTAAGTAAGGTTTTTTTACTAGTGTTATAAGTAAAATTAATGAGATAATCTGTAAATATTTTTTCTTTATTGTATATCTTATAAATATACTTAAACAGAATCATTATTAATAAATTAAAGAATGTTCAAAGGTATTTAGAAGATTGAAAAATAATACAATGTTTCTTTATTTTGTATGCACAAATTGAAATTGAATGAATATTATTATCATTATTAATTCATCCAGTCTGAAAAAAGAATTATATTCTATTAATATCAATAAAATATACAAAAAAATATGTATCTACAACCTCTTTGTTTTCTACATGTGACCAATGAAACATGATATTAATTATTTTTTTTTATTTCTTCTAAAATTTGAAATTTAAAATATTATATAATAAAAAGAAATTTTAAAACTTATATATTTACTTTGTAATACAAAATAGTAGATAAAATTTGTAATATATGTTTAAAATATTAATATAGCAATAACCTTAAGTGAAAAAAGCTTTATTTTTTATAATTTATAGTTATAATAAGAAGTATGTAATTAGCATTACTTTCCAAATGAAACTAAAACAGTTACAAATAATTTTTACACATAATGTGTATATATATCCAGATACATATTTAATTTATATGTATTTCATTATTTAAGAATAAAATGTAAATTCATTCATTTAATTTTTTTTTCATAATTTCTAAAAGTTTTCTAGTTGTGTTTGATTTATATAAATGTTGATATTTACAATTTATTTAGTCTTCATGAGCTCAATTAATTTTATTTATAATTATCTTAAATTTATAATAAAAGAAATTATTATTTTAATAAATATTTTCATGCAAATATTCATTAGCGTATTTATTAAAATATTTTTATCAATTTTTGCTTTTAATAAGTTGGTAATAATATAATAATTAGTTCAAAACAAACAAACCAAATATTTTCTTGAGAAATAATATCGATGATTCCTGAAATACCCTACACAATTCGATATTAATATCGAATAGGATTTCTATTGGGCATGTGAAAAAAGATACCCTATATTGCATTGCTTATTTTTCATATGCATATTTCATATTTGTATATAAAACAGAAGGCTTTTGTTTAAATGCCTATGCGTTGTCTACTATCTTTGCTGTTGTATAATTTAAGGTGAAAGTAAAACATTATTCTGCTTTCACATAAACAAATGCTTAAATTAAAGCATTATCGTACACAAATATATAAAATTAACGATTTGAGTAATTTATATTAAGCAATAAGCAATGTCTTTAATAGTGTAAATATATTTGAAAAATGACTTGCCGACATGTTTATAAAATAATATGTCATTGTATTAAACAAAAAGAAATAATTTAAAAATTATACAAATTTAGATTCTTTAAATAACTTATAATAAAATTTATAATCAAATATACATTTAAATATTTTTCATTCTTTTTGAGAATTTTTGTTATTTTTAAAGTTTTTGTTTAAAAAACCAGCAGTAATTTTTGCTTTGCAGTTTTTAAATAATAATTTACCTTTATCTACTCTATAAAAATAGAACTAAATTAACATTATTATTTATTCCAATTAAATATAATATTACCTAAAAATACAATAAAGTAAAAATCTTAAAATAATTAAGAATATAAGAAATATAATTAAAGTTTCTGAATAGTATATTAAATATATTTCTGACAACACTATTCTTCAAACAAACAGAAAAACATAAATTTGTTTCAAAAATAACAATAAACGTTAATATTTTCTTTATATAAATAATTATAATATCTGTTGCTTAATAATTATTCACTTACTCGGTTTCTCGAACCTTTGGAAACATGTATTCGGTAGCGTTGAAGTTCCCAACCATTCCAGATTTTATATTCAATTCACTTGATTAATGATAATATTTCATCGTAAATTTTTTGCGACCTACATCAGTCGCCATTGAAAATATCCTTGTTTGTGTACAAAGTTGTCGTCACGTGTAATTTTCGGCAACAAAGCAAGTGCTTCGTTTTTGTCATTATTCCTTAGAACAATTTTGCGCTTTTGATAAGAAAAGTTGCCTTGAAACGAGTTATTTTCATTTGCTCTCATAAATAGACTTTTGTTGACGAAAGGTGACTTATAACTTACGCATTCATTTGTTGCTTTTTCACTTGAAACTTTTCTTCAAACATCAACATGAATGCGAACTACTCGTGATGCAAAAGTTATCTACGAGCACTTACTCTCATTTTGGTCTCGACTATAAAAAGTCAGATCTTTGAACCTGACTAATGAGATGCTGAGATCAAGATAATCATATTGCAGAATACGTGAGTCAACTTCAAGAATAAGCACTCGCTATTTTAGCCTTATGTTAAAAGGGACCCTTGCTTCAAAAATGATTATTCGCATTCTTAAAGGCACAGCAGAATCTGGTTAAAGTGCTTAAATTTTGGTCGAACCAAGTCGATCCAAGTTCACCTAGTTTTCAGCAGCGATACTTCCTCAGATCACAGTATTAAAGTTCAATGATAAGCTCGAAGTATGAAAGACTTTAAGGATGTTTTAAAGTTCGATGTTGAGTGACAACTAGAGTTTATTGACCGTGTTCAAGCTATAGTAGCTATTGTTCTCGAAGATGAGTTGCAAGTCGCCATCATAACATCTGAGTCATCGGGAAAATCTTTGCTGTCACCTGGGCTACCGTAAAGCAACGCTATGATAATCGTCACCTGCACGTTTTCAATCGCATTGCGAAATGGCGCTACTGTTAGTCAGGAATGTGCGAATTAAAAAGTGATCTACCTACTTCACTACTTCATACCATTTGCGAGATTCTTGACGCTCTGAAAGTGCTTTGTCGAGCAGTAATGCATAAAAAGAACTGTTGTTGTAAATGATAAATCTATCCCTACCTTCGCACAGTTGACCTTGGAAAAGAAGATGCATGCGTTGAATAACGCACAATGTAGAAACTAAGTTACCCATTTGTTTGTTCAACGTGGAAATATTTCACGACAACCAAGGTCAACTATGTCTCACGTCACAAACAGCTCTATGTTCCGGAACCTAAATTTGCTCTTGCATATAACAAGATTTTCTTGAGCAGTTGTGAGACATTCACATACGATGCATTAGAGTGTATCAAAGCATAGAGCAGGAAATTCATATATTTTTACAAGGAAAATAGCGTTTGTATCTCAGAATCTACGGGAAACATGCACCGATTTCATTCAAGACTAATAGAATAAATCTGTTATCTGAACAGACGATGCTATTACTCCAATTCAGTACCTGTAATTGTCATCTGTATCACTTTTTCATCGATATCCTTAATTTTTGCTTGGAATGTATAAACAAAGGAGTCTCATACATATCATTTACTTTGTACATACTCTGATAGAAATGTTTATTTTATAAAAATATTTTAAACGAAACCTTATATTTTGAGTGTAGTCGTTTCGGTAATTCCTCGTATTGACTTCATTATGGAAGTTCTTATAACTGTGCGACTTTATCTAGGCACAGAAAATTCCAAGTAATCTTCAGGGTCTTAATCGTAGTACTTCACGTCGCTGCGATAATACTCCTTAAAATCAATCATTGATCCCATTTTAAGGACTTATATGTAGTTTCACAATTATATTCATACTCCTAAATTAAAGAGATTAAATTCTAAATTTTAAGATTGTCTTGTCAATCCCTCTAACTTTACACTATTTAAAGTTTCCAAAATTCTAACCTTCCTTCTTTAATAAGAAGCAATCTAAGAGTTTCTTCTCTTTGTAGAAGGGCCAAAAATACTATGTTTTAACTTAAACAATTTAAAGATGATGTTAAATTTCTACCGTGGCTTTAACGAATGTTAGAGGTAAATTATTAAGCACCACGTATTCTCTCTTTTTTGTTTAAGAAATGAATGACACGATACGACGTTAATTAAATTTTTTCATCGATACATAAGGTGAATAAAAGGATAACAAATAAGGAATTCGTGCTTAATGTATTTATTTAAAAAAAATACTAGAAACGCATACGATTGAATATTATTTAAAAAATTCTAGTCTTTATTTATGCACGCTTTTTTACATATACAATTTTATGTAACTATTTAGAATTAGTCACACTAATAACTATTGACTAGGTATCATAAAGTAATTATATCAAACCGTTTAGTTAATTGGCAGTAAAACAATACGAACAACACTTCTTTTGTACATGCCTACATTAGTTTTCATAGTCACTATAATCACTACTCAGCTCTTTACAGAAAGCACTTTACAGCTCTTTCTCCCTAATTTTTTCAATGGACCAATGAAGAGGCTTATAATGATCTTTCTTCAAGAAAAATATTGTTCCAGGTTTAATAACTAAAGGAAATTTTGGGCTTGCCATTTCGATCGAATGGTCAATTGAAGGAGGTACTCATTGGACCTTCACTTTCAAAAATGTTACTTTACAAGTTGAATGTATTGCTAGGTAGAAATTTTATTTACTGCTTTGTTTGTAAAATTTTGTCCTACGAGGAAATGAATCGGAGTAAAAGACCGTAAATCATTAGGATTATCGGACAGTATAATAATTGGACGGTAATTTAGTATTGTTCTATTTCAATTACATATGTTTAATAACTCTTAATATGGTTAATAACTCTTCTAAGTGAAAAAATTTGTCTTCTACAGTTTATAAAAAATATCCTTTAAAAGATTTAATGACTGCTTTGTAAAATCTGCCAAAATGTGGTGAATTAAAAGATGAAAAAAATCAAACGATTCCTTCTTTTCTTTTTTTTCTTTTTGAAAAATCTGTTACATTTTCACGATTATCCTCAGCTCAAATGAATTTTAACAAATTATTAAGTTCATTTTTTTCTCTAAGAAAATTCATGCCATTATATGAATATAAATTTAAGATCAAGCCTCGTCTTGCAAAAAATCTATACAAGTCTGCTGTAAATGGCTCGCTTGTTAAATCTGTAATTAATTCGATATGAACAATCTTGTTGCAAAACAAATAAAAATGCACGTGTAAATTTCTACCCTGTTGCAATTTTTGTTTTAAATAAAGAAGGGCTCACAATACTCGACACCAGAATTTTAAAAATGCAGTGATGTTATCTCTATGTGGCTTAAAAGATCTTCCATGAAATATGTGTTATTGCTAGGGTTTAACATATTGTGCATTTTTTTATTAACGCTTTTTTAAATAGCACCTTTGCTATTGATCGTCCAACATCTCGCTTGATTATATTTAATGCGGTCAACGTTCTGATATGAAGATTTTTATGTTCTTTGCACAGTATTATCGTCGTAATGCAATGATTTTTTGGTTATAATATATGATACTTTCCAGAGAAAAATAAAATTGAATTACTTAACCTACCACGAATGGGTCTGTTATCATCTAGAGATAGATTAAAAGCGAAAATTTTAATGTTTGAAAAATAATAATCTATCTTTTCTTTAAATCTTTCAAACCTTCCTTAAAATTTTGTGTGGATTTTAGTATTTTAAGACTGTGGATTTAGATTTTTAAGAATTTTCAAATTTCCAGATAAGTTTTCCTATTTTTTAATATTATTTAAAAACTTAAGTATTTAAACCATTATTTTTAATTTATTTATATTAGAATATTTAAAAAGTAGTATATTTCAATTAAAGATAAAATTTTGTATTTTGTACAATTTTAATCCTAATAAAGAGACTGAATTTATAATGCTCTTTAACCATTGTAATACATTGTCAATAAGCCATTTCGGCCATATTTTCCAAGTATCATTTTTCAAAAATTTTGCAAGTAGTTGATGAAAGCATTACGACTACATGGCATGCGTAATTTCGTTTACTTTAATTATACGGTTTGATGTTAATTTTTTTCTCGGGAGGTGATTGGATGATTTCCTTGCAGTTTGAAATCCATTTTCTTAACGCAAAGTCTGATGAATACGTTAGATTTATTAACTCATCGCATAATTTAATATCTTCGGTGGCATTATCGGTTCTAGTTTCAATGTCACCTACAAAACAGTCACGTTAAGATTTTACTCGCTAACGAAAAATTCGTTTCTTCAACAATCGCTAATTATTAAAGCACAAAAGATGTCGTATGAGTTTCAGAAGCACATCCGAATAATTTAATCGGTATCATGTATGTTTTTAAATTTTTATTGTGGTTTTGCATCATAAAATAAACTGATGATGAGCATCTATTGTTTCCATTTTAATTTATTTATACCTTTTCATGAGGTCCACTAATTAATGCGTAATTGTTACTAAAAGGGAAATATTGTATAGCATTAACAAAATTTAAGAGTTTGTTAAGGTATACCTACTTTATATGATTTAGTGACTGATTAAATATATATATATTTTCAAATCTAAATTAATTAGGATGCATTATGAAATTATCAATTATCCATTTCCAACTTTATAGATTGATCCTGATGGACTTGATTGCATGATACAAAAAGAGCAACTGACAGTATAGTATAAATAGTAATTTATATATTGTTATCAGTTCTAATTTATCCTATAAATCATCATTGGACATACACGAATTCTAAATCCATCAATAAAGTTCTTACTCAATTACATATATCTGAATATGTAAAACTGGTATTAATCTGGCACTGTATAATTTAAAAGTTAACACTCTTTATATAGAGTGTAAATTCAATGTGATCTCGAAAGTGACTGTAAAGCACGAGATTCACTATATGAACTGATTAGATTTACCATACGTCTTGTTTCAAAGAACGTAACATTTTTTCTGATCTTAGTTTCTTTTCACAGTAAATTATAACCGTTGTATTGCATATAAAAAAATTAATCTAAAATAAGTATAATTTATAATTTTGTTAAGAATAGCAATAGCCAAGAATATCATGCAATAAACAATCGTCAACTTACTGAAAATGACATCAGTCTTCAACAGAAATAAAAACAAACAAACGTCAAAGAGTAACAAAAGTGATTGCATTACAAAACGTTCAACTCTTAAATAGTATAGTAACTTGTAATGCATAAAAAGATGTTTATTTTTTTATGATTTCAAAAAAATATCAAAGATAAAAACCATTCAGTCACCCATCGACTTTGATGAATCGACTACGCAGTATCAGATGCATGCGTATCAATCATATTCTATGACATTTCAGAACCATAATGAGATTTATATATCTTTTCCAAGTAAAAACTTATCATTTGTACTATTGCACAGTTTACTGCAACTATTTAAGTAGACTTTAATTACATGGATCAGCAATATTGACTCCAATAAAACTAGTCTATAATGTTGTCTGCCCTGTAATTCATTATATAAGACATAAAACTATATTTTCGTCTAGCTTTACGAATGTTTGGATTTTTCATGATAAGAGTATTAACTTAAATATAAGAAGTATTAACTTAAAAATATATATGAATATATATTGAAAACATACAACTAATCACTAATAATACTTTAAGCATCAATTCCACTAAATATGCTTCTACACTTTACTAAGGAATATCAAAACATGATGATGAATGCCAAGTATAAGCTTATATTTACAAAGTCTACAAATTATTTGAATTTTACAAAATCAGAAGAAGTAGGTATTTGATAATTTTTAATGTATTTAAAATAAAACTCATAAGGCATATTCAAAAAAAACCATTCGTCACAATTAATTTCCACGCTTGAAAGACGTATAACTACCCTATACTTTCTGTTATACAAACGTAAGCCTGAATAATGAAAACATTAATATAACTACAGAAGCCATACTTTATCATCATAAAATTGTTAACTTATTGAAAAGGTTAAAGAAGAACTGATGCTAGTCTCTTTGATCACTGCAATATTAAGGATGTAAAAATCTTTCTAATTGTTTAGTACATCTTGCTAATTTGTTTAATAC
Source organism: Wiebesia pumilae (assembly GCA_018907045.1). NCBI lineage: Eukaryota > Metazoa > Arthropoda > Insecta > Hymenoptera > Agaonidae > Wiebesia > Wiebesia pumilae. The sequence goes on from JACCHZ010000013.1 coordinate 90,082, forward strand.
ATACGTTAACTTCTCTCTTTACTTGGAATTTAAAGCAAAAAATAATTTTTCTCTGTTATTTACATCTTATAAAATTACATAATATTACATTTATCTTAAAATGACAATTATATTTCAATGTTTTTTAAAAATATTGGTCAAATTAAGAGAATAAATAGTAAACACAAAATTATATAAACTCTAGTACCTTTGACATTGAAAACTGATTTTTTTAAATATATCTGATGATTCACTTCACGTATACCGCTAAAGTTCTTAAAAATAATTTTAAATTGTTAATTCTTGGGAAAAAATTTGTTTATATTTTTTTTTATTCATATTTTTATTATGTAAATTATTACTGATGTCTGTATTATTACTTCTAGTATGAGTACAAACATAAGTTTAGTATAACATAGTACAAGTATAATGCAAGATGTTTACCGGAGTTAGTCACTAATGATTCAAGCCTGCACCAGTGTATGATGAAATCGATTTATTATATTATATCTCTGAAAAAGAAACAATTTTTTAGTATTTACCATACTCCTAAGGAAAATTATATTAAAGGAATCCCATTTTTAAATTTTCTGACTTTAAATTCTTCTGTTGTTCTTTTTTACAAAAACTTTAGTGACCTGATCGTAAATACGTAAGGAGCTAACGTACCTGTTATATTTATATATATTTGAAGTTATCAGACAACAACAGACGAAAAAGAAAAGCAAAGCTTAAAGAGAAGATGAGAATAGAGGCATTACATATAGTACAATTACATAAATAAGTATTAAAAAAGAAATTTTTATTAATAAAATCGTATCAATAAAATTAATAAAATTTTAATTTGTAACAACTGATCTATAATAAAATATCAACGACAATGTGTATACATGAAACGTTGTTTCTGGCTCTTGAAGCGAATTTTTCCATTTTAATCCAAATATTTTATCGTTAAAGTTGGATCAGAAACCAACAAATGAAGTTAACTATAGCTTGACATGCAGCTAGTCAACGGCAGTAAAATAGAAATGAAAAAAAAATGCAATAGTCGAGACATCCTATTAAGTTTAACTAGTAACTATGAAGAATCAATGTATTTCTCAAAATTTGAGAAGTACTGCAAATTATGAAGATTATCAAAGCCGAATCAAAGGAAGAATATCAGATACCTCTTTCACTATTGAAACTAATTGAAATAAAATAATATTGAAACTTCATTTCCAATTATTACTTTTAAATCGATTGTATTCAATAGTATTCCAACAAACAATTTTTATACGATTCCAGATATTTGGGACAAAGAATGTATAAGCTAATACAGAATTCAAAGTGCATAATATTTCTCTGAAGAATAAACCCAGAAATGAATCTTTATTACGAGAATAATAAATCCCTACATCATTTTAAGGAAAATATAACACTAATTTGTAATAATATGATCAATATTGTAAACCATAAAAATAAACTATCTTAAAAATATGTAGCTGCTCCAATTTCCTATGATACTTTTTCTATTTAAGTAAGCTGCTTGTTATTTATTAGTTTATCGAACCTTCACAACAAATTAAAAAAAACTTAAGCTTTTTCTTCACTTTATTAATATAATTTTTATACGATCTTATGTTTTTAGAGATCTTCAAACATTTATAATATTTTTGTTTCGATGATAATATATTTTCGGAAATTTCGTAAAAAGCTAATTTGAATTTGGCGTCAAAGCATGGCGCTGCCATAACATAAAAACCGCTCCTCTGCTTTTCGAAAAAGAAGCAATCCTTCAAGCGAAAGCGAGCGCTGGCTCATTTCGTCCGAACTTTCCAACAGGAACGCCACATTTGTAACGGACAAGGAGAACTTCAATTGCTGTAGGCAGGCCATTTTTTTTCAATGATTTTTGTATGGTATTCCGTGCCAACTTTCTCATAGCGCTACTTGCAACAGGTGAGGTCTATCTTTTTTTTCTCATTATCGCCCGTAAAGTATTGTGTGTTAATTGTGACCTGTGTACTCGCCTCCGGGAGTTCCATGTTATGTCATGAAGTGCTACATCGTCTGGTGAATACGCGAGTTTGCATCCTCGACCTGGTGTAAAAAACGAGAATTTATCCAAGACATCTCTTTTCCACTCTGAGGGCCAAAGTGCAACCAGCAGTGCATTCGGTGCCGATGTATCATACTTCAAAACTCCAAATCGCTTATCTCAACACCGATTTCACTTTGTAATCGCCGTGTTTGCGATTTCGTCGTCATGTGTTACATGTCGAGATATGCAAAGCCCGTAGCGGTGAAGCTCATTTTTCATATACAGTATGATTGCCGTGTCTGAACTTTCGTAGCCATATGTTTCAAGGCGGGCTGCGTGAACTTCGAAAGGATTCCCGCTCGCTATATGGTGCAGCCGGCAGATCACTAACTTCCGGATGGTTTATATTATTAATCAACGAGGGTTTCTAACGTTCACGTTTCATTATTATTCGAATTTCTGATTCATTATTATAGTGTTCAATATTATAGACAAAATTTATTATAGTTCTGTGTGAGTGTATTGCGAACGTCGCGTTCTAAGTGAGCAGCTCCATGGGCGTTCAGGTGAACTATTGTAAACCCTACGATGTTTACGCTCACCACGTGACAAAACCGGTAGTGTGTTAGGTGTATACCGCTAATACACACCTAGCACTTGCGAAGTTGCGTAGATCGTTTTGCCTCTTTTCTAATTTATTCAAACATTGTATCAAAGTGCTGCTAGTATTAATGTATCCTATTTTATGTCAACATGTATTATTGAAATTAAAATTCTTGCTTTTTTACGATTCAACTTTTTTATTTTCTCTTTTCTCTTTTCATAATTTTCCTTTATTTTGGTTTATTTTGTTTGCGTTTTTTTCAGGGCGTGACGCGCATCGTATTTTTCTGAACACACGAACGCTCGCACAATATGTACTCATTACATATTGTGTATTATATATTAGACAATATATATTACTCAATTTTCTCCAAAATTTAGTAAACGTTTTCATTTTATTGTTATAAATTATATATATATATTTATTTATTTAATAAAACCATCTTTTAACTTGACTTGAGTCTTGAACTATTTTATATCACTGAAAATAATATTTAAATAAACTAATTCCTTAACAGAAAGAAAATATACTAATAAACATGAATGGGTGATGCTGAGTGGCAATATTGGCACAGTAGGAATTTCGGATTACGCACAAGATGCACTAGGAGATGTCGTTTATGCACAGTTGCCAGATGTAGGATCGATCATCAATAAAGAAGGTAAAACTAAAATAAGAAAAAAATCAGAGAATGACGTATTATGATAACTTGAGTTATGTTCTACAAATATTATTATCATTTAAATGATGTACATTGTTAGTGACAAAATAAATAATATTACGTTCAAATAATGATTTTAGTCCTTAAAATGACTTTGAAATTGAAATCTTATGAATATTGTTTAAGAAATTTAAGTTACTGTTCAATTATTAACTTAAATTTTTATTCAATATAAATAAATTTATTATACTGACTAACTGAATTTGTATCATAAATCAATCGAAATATTTAATTATCAGAAACAATTATGCATAACACTTTGAAGTGACTAAATGTACTTTAAATGTCAAATTTTTAATTACTGAAACAATTTAACCACATTATTTCATTAATTCATAAAACTACAAAAGTAACTTAAATTGAATTTTTATAAATACTTAATTCTGCGCCTTTAATAAATTTATAGTATAATTTATTTAGTTATAATAATCTTTTAGAAATAATAATGAACACAAATCAAAATATTTTTAATTTACCAAAAATATGTTAAAGTTTATTACAAATAATTATTTAAATACTCTAATAAATGAGCTCTATATATATTTATACAAGAATTTTAATTATTGAATATCAATTAATTGAAAAAAATCATATTTTTTAATGATATATATTGTCACATATGACGATTAGATGGGCCAAGTGAATTCCTACGAAGGAGAGGTTAGATAAGGAACTAATAAGTAGAACAAAATATGTCAGTTTTTCTTCATAGGTGAGGCTTCATTATTACGGATGTGACTTCTCTTAATTTACGCGCGACCTTGCAATCAGCTTGTAATACTCCATTAATAAACAGATTGACTCTTTAACTGGTTTTTTTTAATCCTCGATCTGTACTTCTAATAACTCTATCTTATACAAATAGGTGACAAAACCCATATACATAACATATAAGTCATTTTTGGCATTGCGTTCAAGGATAAAGACATTATTCACGGTAGGTAAAATTTCTTGGTATTTTACAAAAACTCCGCTGACAGGAGAAATGATGCTTATCATCACCTACGCTTGCATGAGCATTGTTCTGCACCTGGAATTTTATGTTAAATTAAACGTAAATTAATTAAAAGTGTTAAAAAGTGTTAAAAAAGTGTTGAAACAAAAAGAATGTAAAGAAGTTCTATTGTTAATAAGAGTAGTTGAACAATTTTTAAGTAAAAACAAAAACTAATGAATATGACTTTAATAATAAAAAAAGAAATAGACAATGGCTTTTACGCAGCGTTCTTAACGCTCTAAAAACGACCGCACACAAATAGAAAAAATCTACAAATAAAAGATAAAATAAACATTCGAAACTTATTCGTATCAACTATATTTTTAAATTATTGTACAAGATGGATATCAATTAAACAACAAAAACAATTGAAATAAATTTTAAGAAAATCCTCTTGTTTTAACACAATCATCATCTCTATGTTGTATGCAAAAATCATAGGTTGACCTTATAATCAGTCTGGAAGCGGGAGAAGGAATGACAAAGATATGATAAAAATGAACTTATTAACTTAATTAATAAATTAAAATGCGAAAAGTGGCACGTAAAAAGACCATTATATATTATTTTCAATAAAATAATAAAGGGATTTTCATGCATTTATAATGACCTACAATGATGCTGCCATAATCAACGCCTCACACATACACAAATACACTTCTCATAAAATGCGCGTTCCTTACATTTACAAATTATTTTTTAATAATAATTATGCTGAAATCACCACTATAAATAATAACGTAATACATAACAATTATATTTAAAAAATATAAACTACGTATACATTCTATTTATACATTTTCATTATAATAATAATTAAAAATCTCTGAAAATTTATATATATACGCATATGAACATGCGCACGTGTATTTTTAGAATACGCGCATGTGTAATTTTAAGAAGAGTTTATATTTTGAATTTAATAAAAATTACACATTTGTTAATCGATTCAGCCAATATTCATTTCATTGCGAAACAAAAAAGTTGATGTTCGGCGACTATAGGTCAACTTTGAATACAAAGTAACTCGTGTAACGAAATAAAATCCCCGTAGATAACAGGAGAATACTTTAAAGCCCAGATCATGGAGAGAAAAAAGTCTCTTTATAATTGTTATCGAGAAAACATCAAACTACTTTTTTAATTTTTTTTTTCAATGAAGTCATTTTCATTTAAGCATATTTTATTTCCGAAATATTCCTTTTTGATTAATTTTCGATGCAAGGCACCTTCAAGTTGGCGCAGCATATGTGCCTGTGTATATGTGCATATTTATTATTCTGCAATATTATAGATGTTACAGTTCATAAAAGTAATAATAATAATAAGAAAACGTTGTTTCAAACTTGCATAGCTCGAATATATAATTATTTTCTTTCTTAATGCTTACTAATGTTCATTAATAAAAGCATAGCACATAATTCTTATCTTGACAAAATTATAATTTTGTCAAGATTAGATTATAATAATGATGCGATTCGCGATTTCACACATATTAAGTTTACCATAAATTCATTATTATTCCTCTTTGATCGCAAACATACACGTGCACCATAAGGTGATTCGCTTGCACCGTAATCTGTGTAGTTGAGTTTTCTTATTATTTGAACATACGATATGTCACGGTACATTAAATATTTAATTAATACTAATTAATTACGTACAATTTATGTAGCTCTTGCGATATCGATTCATCCCTACGTCATCATAATACGTTTTATAGTACGGCCATTCCGTCAAAATGACTTAACAACAAAAACATTAAATGCCCTTTAGCTTTACAATTGATTCTTAGTATCTTTCGCGGCTAGTTATCTAATAAAATATTTTCTTCTTTATTTTGTTTTGCTTCTATGAGAATTTCAGGCGTGTTAGGCGTTGATTTATATAAGACAAAACCTCTTACCTATCGGCTATATTATTATGTTATTTGCACTAGAAATTAAATCGTTTACATAAAAATCATTATTCGCTGCTAAAAGACATCGTTGACTAAGTGAAAAAAGTTCTCCCGGCTAAGAACGGTGCCAATACGGTTCCCTGTGTCTCAGTTCTTTCATTAAAAGAAGTTTATTTCAACGGTTATGTTTCGCGCCATAAAATTTTTCGATATTTCGCGTTCTCGTGATGTATATTAATTTGCCAGTATATTTTTTTCTAAATCAGCAATGAGCACTACATTGTATAATCTAAAACGCATAATTATACTACTTAATTAAATTGGATTGTAGTACCGAAAACATTATTTAATACTATATTTGTTGTAGTTTTCGCCGACGTATCAAATACGATTCTTACTTTAGTAGTCAGATTTTCGTTTTTTATTACCGCGTAATGTGGGATTAATATCCTTAGCGACTATTTTTTAGATTTTCTACCATTTTCATATGTCTTAATTGTTTATATTCATTTTAAAAATTGTCATATTCTCATTTTATTCGTAATTTTTATTAAGATTTATTTTAATTGCATAAATCGCTTTAAAGACATGTCTTATGCTTCACCATTTTTTTCTTTATTTCTATTGAATGGTAATCACGTTTTTGTTCGAAATTTGTTCTATTTTTCAAAATTATTTTATTGTGCTTCTAAGTCTTTAATTAGATGACTTTTTTATTTTGCATAATCACTCCGCCTGCGATTATCCATGTATCTTCGGTCGCACCGCTTACATTCTAACGCATGACAATTATTCGTTATATAGTTATCGTGAAGGCAATTGAGGCACAGATACTTGCCCTTTAGTCAATTGGATGGCATTAATCTTAAAAATTCTGCACAAACGAAAGTGTTGAGACTTGATTGAACATTTATTCAAGCCTTTTTTGCAATCTAACATATACTTACGCGCTATTATTATAGTTACCTAGCTAATTATAGTTATCTATTACTCATGTCTTTTATCGTTCATGTTTGCTAATAAAATTCATGAATTTGAAAAACGTTGGATTTTTCTTATCATCAAGCATTCTCTTCTACGATCATCGCGTGATTTTATCTAATTTTTGCATTGTAATAAAAATTAAAATTGAATCCCCTGCTTAAACATATTTTTATAAGAACTTTAAGGAATTTACAAATTTGTATACGTTTTGTCTTAATGTTCTTAATTTATTAGACGATTATTTATTTATTGATGCGAATTTGAGCGATGTCTGAATATATAAACTTATAAGTGTGCGTAGTTTTTCACACCGTTGTTGTATTAGTTCCCACATAACCTGAAAATCTTCTTCAGACCCACCGAGAGTACCGAAATAGAAAATATATCTCTACGAAGGAATGATTTTAATTAATAAAATTTAGCGCTGCTGGTATATTTTCGACCTCATGCTCAATAGATTGAAACACATTTATAAATGATCGCCATTCGGATTTCCGTCGAAAGACTGTATCTCAATTTGCGGTAATAACAAAATTTTTAGCTGAATATTTACCGACGGAGATACCCAAGGCACAATTTTCTCAGTTACACACACTATTTGTTTCGTTCGCTTATTTAATTGCATCGAGGCATTGTGATATTAATTTTACGCATTTATAATACTGATTTTTAATCTTGTTACTTTCATTTTCATGCAGTTTTTGCTATTGAATCTTTACTTTCATGAAGACTTATTTCAATTTGTACTTTCAAAAATAAATTTATCCGCATCTGGACTCTATTAAAGAATACATTTTCATTGTCAAATCCTGTCATGCTACCTTTTATCATAGCCCTCGATAACGTTTTTATAAAGAAAATAAAGTCGTTTAACTTACTATTCTGCCGATTACTGCTTGTTAATTTCTTCTTGCAGGTTCTACAGTGGCTACTTTGCTACGTACTTAATTCAATCGGAGATTACTCGATTATTGCTCTTTAAATTTTCAATAGCTCTATCAAAAACTGTATTTATTTTTTCCAAGAAGATACTGTATTTTACCTTGAGATTTTTTGTTAAACAACTGCTTCTAATTATGGTGTCCATTCAGCTACTTTATCTCTATGTTTTATTTGTTTTTTTACTCATTCCTTTCACAATCTGGTCCGAGGGACCTATGTTAATTCCATGAACTAAAAATTATTTGAATCGTTTTAAATTAATTTTCGTAATTTAATTGAGTTTCTCACTTCATACGCGACTGTTTCATCGCACGAATAATTTAATTGTAAAATGTCAAATAGTGAATAAAAACAAAATTTTTAAGCTTACGTTATTTTATTATATAGGTGTGTGACTATGTACTATCGAGCATAATCTCCTTTTTTATGAATGCACAGACTCATATATGTAGAAATGGAGAGATTTTCCCCTTTTACCTTCACCCTTATAGTAGGTTGAAGGAGTTTACCGTGTATTAATATTACAATAAGTTTCGTAAGTTCGATAATTATAATAGATTTTAAGCATTTATTCTAAGCAAACGCAGGTAAATTATTACATACAACATTAATATTTACAAGTTCCTGCACGTGAAACTTATGTTACTTGTGAATTTTTTACAATTAATGCAAATGAATAATTCAATAATTACTATACAATGAACATTGTAGAATATAGAATAAACTATATTCTATAAAATAAATGCCACTGAATAAACATATACAATGAACAGATCAATAAATAAAGATAATAGTAAAAATAAGGAGAAAATTGAACCAAGACAATTACTACAAATATATCAATTACTACAACATAATACAAAAATGGATGGAAATATAACGTTCAACTAGAATTTCGACTTAAAGCTGTAATGTTTTCAATTTATACAATAAATAAGAAAAAACACATTAATAATTAAGTGGGTAAACATTAATTTTAGAAAAATATTGATTGCTTTTCGATCATTCAAAACAAAAATTTGTGAGGCTTGCCTTGATAAGGAAGTAGAGATGTAGAGATGAAATAGGTGAACAGAAAAATCAGACTAATCTTCTGCATAATCAAAAGATTCTAACATTTTCATAGAGTACCTGTACGTGCGCTGAGAAGACGGAGTGATCGATATCCTTTTTGACAACGGAGTTAAGGCTGTGAGTTGCTCTTTTTTTATTCTTTCCCTTTTTGCTCTAGCAAGGTTGTCGGTGACCCTTCCTTCCTGTCAGTCGGCGATGGAATACCAGCAAGCTCCGCTGCAGCCCCTCCTTTCCTCTACAACTTCATTCTCTATATCCACTCTCTGTGGTGATACTTCCAAGCAACCATATGACGCGCGTGTTCTGTTAACTTGTTACTCAAGTTTATACAAGGTACAACACGAAATAACAGAAACCGGAGTGAATCAATTCAACGTGCGGCAAAATAACGTTAAATTGGTTATTAGTTTACCATAGTACTAAGAAAACACATAATCTAAGCTGAAATATCGTAAATATAAAATAATAATATTCGATTCACCTACACATAATTACATAGGTGTATCCAATAATAAGGAAAGACTATAAAGAAAAAATATAAAGAAAAATAGAAGAAAAATAAATTAAACACTAACCCGTTCTAACCAATGTTAGAATCAAAACTTCGAAACTCCAAAAACATCCTGCTCCTTCAAACACTGAATCACAAGACATAGAAGATGTTCCTATACGCTGGAAGCAATATTTATGCAGTAGCAAAGCAGTAGATAAAAATAATGCAATCAATAACCGGAGATAGCACAACTACGATTGCAAAGAGATCACGAAATACGATGAAGGAATCTCATAACGATTCCTCGTAAGCCATAAGTATCGAGGCTGAAACACACTGTGAAGTTCTTCGGGCTGTACAAGTACACGAGTAGTTAAGCTCACACAAATTATATCTTCGGTCGACAACATATAATCCAGGGTTTCACCTGGATATAAGAGTCAAGAGTATATCGTGTGAAAATTGCAAAGAGAATAAAAAATAGTGATCGTGTGACCACTGCAAAAAAAAGGAATAAGTAAATGGATGTGAATGCAGAACACGAGAAAGTGGCACGGTATTGTAAACTGGGAATACTGCCTACGTGAAAGTGAGATAAGGATCTGAACGAATGGATATTGTACGGTAAAATGGATGAATGAGTAAGCCGTACGATGATAATATTACGTGGAATGAGTATTTACTGATACTTACACTTATACATATACTTATATACAACCAATGCATGTATATAAATATATGAATGAGTACATACGATTAATTACGTAGACTATAAAAGTAAGACCATGAGAGAAAGAGTAGAGTGCACTAAAATCGCGAATAACGCTTGAGAACGAATGCGTATCAGGACAGCCGAATGTAGAGTTGTAACTAGAGCAAGCAAGTAAAAATAAAAGAGTGGGGTGGGGTCGAAAAATCTTATTACTGCGCGAAAAAAAGTAAAGTGTGAGTTTCCTGGAAATAGAAAGACGAGTCATAGTGAGTGCCATTTTTGTAAATAACCGCGATATTTATTAATAATATATTCTTGCAAGAAGTATTTTATTTATTTCACGTTTATTCCATTCCCCGTAAAAAGTATTCTACAATAATAAAAACTGAATGGCTACTTGTATGATATTTATGTAAGGATCGCCTAAGAGAATGAATTGACGACTCTTGAAGTATTTATCTTCTGTTTATGGTTAAGTCGAACTATCAATGTGGCAAATGGTAAAATGACTATATATATATATATATATATATATATATATATATATATATATATATATATATATATTAAATAAATAAATAAATAAAAAATTTATATATAAATATAATAATTAATAATAAATATCTATTTTTTCTAAAATAATGTATAAATGTATATTTAGTAAATAAATTTATAGTTAATAAATATGAATCTATATTTTTACTGTAGAATAAATAATACTATTAATTAATAAATATATATTAATATATAAATATTTAATATTAAAAATTTTCATATTAATTTTAAAAATCACTAAAATAGAAGGATTTGTATTTTAATGAATAAAGTTTTAAATTTTTTAATTTATAAAATTAAAATTTTTATTATTTTAAAATCATAAATTTTCAAATAAAATTAAATTAACACTATATTTAAATTATAAAATTAATTTTTTTTCAATTGTATATTAAATATTAACCCCTAATTAATATAAATTAATACAAATTTTCAAATAAAATTATATATATATATATATACATAATAAAGAAAATTACATAAATTATATATTTAATTCTATCAAAATAATCCTTTTAATCAGGCACTTTATTAAATTAATATTATAAATAATATTATAATATTATATATTATTTTACTATATCCTTCTACAATTATTATAATTTTTGCTAATATCATTAGATGTAATACATCTAGGTGATTTATTTATTGAATTTTAATAGAATTAAATTTAACAGCAATTATTTATTTAATTTCTAAAGATCAATATATTAAACCAAATGATTTAATAAATTATTTTCTAATTCAAGCTAACTCCTCAATACTATATCTTTTTTCTTCTTTATTCATATTCTTAAATGAAATTAATTACATAATTATACCAATAATTATTTCATTAATTGCTAAATTAGATATTTTTCCATTTCACATATGATAAATTAAAATATTAATTAATATAAATTCAATAAATATTTTCTTAATCTTAATTTTAAAATTATTCAAAAAATTATCCCATTAAATAATATTAATTCTTTAATTAATTTTACTAACTCTAATATTAACTGATCCTTATTCATTATTAATATTATAAATGTTACTTATGCTTCCCTTATAGGTCTACAGACCTCTTCTATTAAAATTATTATAGGTTATTCATCTATAATTCAAATTTCTTGAATTTTAATATTAATTCATTCTAACGAAAAAATTAGTATTCTATACTTTTCCTTATGTACTTTAATTAGTAATTCATTAATACAATTATTTAATTATTTTAATATTAATATTCTTTAAGACTTATACATGATAAAATCAATAAAAAATATTCACATATATATTCTAATTATTCCAATTATATCATTAGCAGGATTACCTCCATTTACGGGATTTTTAATAAAATGAATAGCAGTAAAAGCTATAATTAATATATCATTTAATTTATTAATAATTTTTATTTTATCATCATTAATCAGCACTTTTTTTATATACGATTTACTTATTCCTTTTTATATATTATTTTTATACGATAAAAAATAACTTAAAATTAGTTAATTACAATCTCACTTTTCCTGAATTATTATTAATTATAAATTGATTTAGAATAACACTATTATTTATTTATTTATTTACTTATTTATTTATTTAAAATTTTAAGTTAACAAAACTATAAACCTTCAAAGTTTAAATTATACAATATGTGTAAATTTTAATTAATTGAAACCAAATTTTGAGGTTTATTATTGTTAATAATATCATTGAATATTTATATTCCAATTAAATAGAAATATTAAACATTATGAACTTCTAATTCATTAATCAAATAATTTAATTATTTATATTTCTTTAGTAATATGTCTGATAAAAAGTAATAAACTGTAAATTTATTTATAGAAATTTTTTTCTTATTATATATATATATATATATATTTATATTTAAGTTAATTAAATAACATTTTTAAATTTGCAATTTAAAGTTTTTTTTAAACTATTAAATACTATTTTAACCAATCTAGTGCCCCATTTTTTTACTCAATGAATAGCCTTAATAATAAAATAATTAAAATCAGTACTCCATATCATAATTCTACATAATAATAATAATTCTCATTATTTACTAAAGATAATATTAATGAAATTTCTACATCAAAAACTAAAAATACAATAGTCACTATAAAAAATTGCATAGAAAAAGGTTGTCGTTTCAATGATATAGCATCTATTCCACACTCAAATGGAGAACATTTCTCTCATCTTTCACTTATCTTTTTTGAAATAGTAAAATTTAATAATAACATAAATCCTGATAATAATACTATAAAACATGTTAAACATAAAATTTTCATAATCTTACCTAATAAAATCTGTATATTTAATCATTCCACACAATATATAAATATATAAATATATATATATTTATATTATTTAAATTATAATAAATTTATTAATTGGAAGTTAATTGTATTCATTTATACTATATTAATTATCCAGATAAAAAATAAACCCTTAAAAATAAAAATAGCCAAAGTACATCTACAAAATGTCAATATCAAATAGCTATCTCTAACCCCACATGATAACTTTTAGAAAAATGATTTTTAATCAATTGAATAAATATAATTAATAAAAATAATGTCCCAATTAATATATGAAGACCATGAAAACCAGTAGATAAATAATAAATTGACCCATAAACTAATTCCTTATTGTATACATAGTACAATCGTACTCAAAATATTGAATATATGTAAATAATATCCCTAATAAAATTGTATAAAATAATGCATTTACTGCATACTTTTTATTTTCAATAATAACGTAATGATGACACCAAGTAATAGTCACTCCTGAAGACAATAAAATTACCGTATTTAATAATGGAATATAATAAGGATTAACTGCTTCTACTCCTTTAGGAGGTCACGTCTCACCAATTATTACATTTGGTGCTAAAAACACATAAATAACCTCAAAAAATTCTAAAAGAAAATATAATTTCAGAGAAAATAAATATTACTATTTCTAATTATAACCCCTTAACAACTTTAATGGTATGAAAACCTTGAAAAGTCCTTTCTCGCACAACATCTTTTCATAAACAAAATATAATCAAACAAATTTAAAAAATTCCAAATTTTATAATTTTCGAATCTGAATAAATTAAAAAAAATAAATCCCTCAAAATTCAATAAAAATTCTTAATGACATAAATAAATGCCAAGGACTAACAGTCACTAAATGAAATGGTTGAATTAATTTTTTCATTTCTTATAATTCTATTCTATATAAAATAATTAAAGTAGTAAACACATAAGCTTGAATAAACGTTACACCAAATTCAAATATTGTTAAAATACACTGAGCCAATAAAATAAATAAAGAACTAGTAAATCTTCTTAAACATATTGAAGCCAATATTTCTATAAACAAATGACCTGCAATAATATTAGCAGACAATCGTACCGCTAAAGACCCAAATCGCATAAAATTCCTAATAGTTTCAATTAAAACTATAAATGCAATCAATACTAAAGGAGTACCTTGAGGAACTAAGTGAACAAATATATGATTCATATTAGTAATTCATCCATATAATATAAAAGATAATCACATTCTTAACGATAAAGATAAACCAAATACTAAATGTCTAGATAACACAAAAACATAAGGAAATATTCCTAAAAAATTATTTACAAAAATCATTATTAATAAACTAATTAATAATAAATATTTTTTAATAACATTTTTTTTAATTTAAAATTAATGAAAACTCTTTAATTAAGCCTTGAATAATTATAATTAAAAAATAATTGCATCGTGAAGGAATTAATCAATATATACTAGGAATAAAAAATAATACTCAAATTGAAGTCATTCTATTTAATGAAAAATTAATAGTAGTAGATGGGTCAAATATAGAAAATAAATTTATCATAACCATTTTATAAATTTTTTATTTTTACTGTTCTTACGTTTTCTTTTAGAGAACAAATGTAAATAAATAAATAATTTAAAAATACTATAAACAATATCAACAAAATTAAAATATACAAATATATTCAAAATCAAAAGATTGGTTTTATTTGTGGAATTAAATATTTTATTATTAAATAATAATTTTATTATCTATTCAAATAATTTTTAATAAATATTTAAAACAATTGATATCTTAAGATAAAGAAATGATCTTTTAAATCATCAATAGTAATTTTATTTACTTCAATTGAATAAAATCAAAAATATTAACTAATTAATCATTTTAATTTGACAAATTAGTGTTATTTAAATTTAACTAATTCTTGACTCTATTTGATCACTCATTTTAAAAATCAATTTACTGAAGTCGCCTCTAAAGCAATTGGCATATATCTATGATTAATTCCACAAATTTCAGAACATTGACCATAATATATCCCTGGTCGTTGAATTAAAGTTCTAATTTGATTAATACATCCAGGAACTGCATCTACTTTAAATCCTAAAGAAGGCACAGTAAATGAATGAATCACATCAACTGATCCTACAATTATTCGAATATCACAATTGATAGGTAAAATTAAATGATTATCTACATTTAACAAACGAAAAATTTCTTTATGTCTTGAATCCCTTACTATATAAGAATCAAAAACTTTATTAAATTCACCATATTGATATCTTCAGTATCATTGATGTCTTATAATTTTTACTGTTAAAGCTGGCCTAATTACAAAATTTGAATCAGTTAAATATAACAAATGTAAAGAAGAAAATGTTAAAATCAATAATATTCCTATAGGAATTAAAGTTCAAACAATTTCTAAAGTATTTCTATTTGATATCTATATGATTTGATATCTATAAAGATATCTATATGAATCATTCTTAAATCAATAGACTTATTATTAATAAATATAACAATAAGTACATAAATAAATATTATTATTACTATAAATACAAATACTATTAAATAATCGTGATAACAAATTATATTTTGTATTAATGGCGAATTTGAATCTTGTAATATTATTTGTCGTCATACTGGTATTTCTAATAGTAAACTTTTTACATATATAAAGCTTAAATTTATTGCACTAATCTGCCATATTAGACTCTATATTTCTCGCCTCTCAGGATATTCTTTAAAACTCTCATCATATGAAAATGGAAAAAATCAAGTTTGAGATATTTTTTGAGCTTTCAATATCTTTTTTATATTTTCCAGCTTCAAATTCATTTTCTTCATCTTCTTCAACAATTTGAAGAATTTCATCAATTCTGTGATCAGGTCTAGGAAATCCCATTATCCATTCTAACCCAATGATAGAATTAGATACATAAATTAATATACGTTGACTAACTAATGCCTCTCAAATAATCAAAATAAAAAAATACTCTTATTATTGTAATATTAGACCCTATTGATGAAATCTTATTTCAGCTTAAATATGCATCAGGATAATCAGCAATTCGACGAGGTATACCTCTTAACCC
Organism: Wiebesia pumilae; assembly: GCA_018907045.1. Classification (NCBI taxonomy): domain Eukaryota; kingdom Metazoa; phylum Arthropoda; class Insecta; order Hymenoptera; family Agaonidae; genus Wiebesia; species Wiebesia pumilae. The sequence goes on from JACCHZ010000013.1 coordinate 106,475, forward strand.
TAAAAAATGTCGAGGAAAAAAAGTTAAATTTACACCAATAAATATAGTAAAAAAATGAATTTTTAATCATTTCTGATTCATATAAACACCAGTTATTATTGGAAATCAATAAATTAATCTTCTAAAAATAGCATATACAGCTCCTATTGATAATACATAATGAAAATGAGCCACCACGTAATATGTATCATGTAAAACTAAATCTAAAGAAGAATTAGCTAAAACTACTCCAGTTAATCCACCTACAATAAATAAAAATACAAAACCAAAAATTCATGAATTAGTAACAGAAAATTTTAATTTAACTCTCATTATTGATCTTAATCATCTAAATACCTTAATTCCAGTTGGAATTACAATAATTATAGTTACTGAAGTAAAATAAGCCCGAGTATCAACATTTATCCCAATAGTAAATATATGATGCCCTCAAACTAGTAAACTTGATACACCAATTGATATTATTGCATAAGATATTCCCATAGTTCCAAAAACTTCTTTTTTTATTCTTTCATAACATACCATATGAGAAATTAATCCAAATCCAGGTAAAATTAAAATATAAACTTCTGGATGCCAAAAAAATCAAAATAAATGTTGATATAATAATGGATCACCTCCCCTAGCGGGGTCGAAAAAAGTTGTATTTAAATTACGATCAAACAATAATATAGTAATTGCCCCTGCTAAAACAGGTAAGGCAAACAAAACTAATACAGAAGTAATAAATATAGAAATACAAAATAATGGAATTTTTTCAAACCTAACTAATTTTATATTTAAAATTGTAACAACAAAATTAATAGCTCCTATAATGGAAGATATTCCAGCTATATGTAAAGTAAAAATTGAAAAATCAACTGAAACCCTATTATGAAATATTTTAGAAGATAAAGGAGGATAAATTGTTCATCCTGTTCCTGTACCGTCTCCAATATAAGCCCTTATTATTAAAAAAATAAATCTTGGAGGTAACAATCAAAACCTAAAATTATTTATTCGGGGAAAAGCTATATCAGGAATTTCTAATATCATTGGTATTAAGTAATTTCCAAATCCCCCCATTATTGTAGGTATAATAAAAAAAAAATTATTACTATTGCATGCATAGTTACAATAGAATTATAAACATGTTCATTTCCTCAGATAGATCCAACCCTTCTTAACTCATACCGAATTAATATTGATAAAGTAAATCCAAAAAACTCAGCTCATAATCCAAAAATCAAATATAAAATACCAATGGATTTATGATTAGTTGAATAAAATCACTTACTCATTAAATTTTATATAGATTAAACAAAAACATTATATTTTCAATATAAAATTAATAAACTTTAATTTATAAAATTCTATTTAAAAATAAATTAATATTATCGTAATATCTTCAATATTATATTTTAACTTTAAACTATTTAAATTTATAATAACATAAAGAATAATGATATTACTGAATTATTGCTATAATTCAATAGTATAAATTTTTATTTAAATTATTAAATTTCTTTATTTCTATAGATATTATATAATTAAATTTTTAACTATAAAATCCTTCAACCTTTTTCATATAAATTAAAATAATATTTTGGAAAATTAAAGGATAATAAATAATTTTATTAGTAATTAAATTTTTTTTTTTTTTTTTCTTATTTTTTTTTTTTTTCCAAATCATATTTTTTTAATAAATAAAGTAATAATTTCACATTTAAATATTTTATATTTTGATAATAACATCCCTAAAACAAAGAAATAATTATTCTTAAATAAAATATAATTTTATCATTTTGTCTAATAAATACCTCTTCAATATTTATAAAAATTATTCAATTTAAAAATATTCCTATAACTAAAGTAAAAAAAAACAATAAAATTATTGATAAATTTATAATAAATGATTCTTTACAAAATTTATAACTAATATAATAATTTTCAGAACATGACATAAATATTCTTATTCGAACAGAATAAATAATTGTAAATCCAATTCTTATTAACAATATTAACTTTATTAAATAACCAACTTGACTAATTAAGAAAAATTCTAAAATTATATCCTTAGAATAAAACCCTGATAAAAATGGTATTCCACAAGAAGCAAAATTAGCTACAGTAAAAATCATAAAAGTTACAGGTATTAATATCTAATTCCCCCTATAAACCGAATATCTTGAACACCATTTAATCTATGAATAATTGAACGTGCACATATAAATAATAAAGATTTAAAAATTGCATGAATAATTAAATGAAAAAAAACTAATTCACACATTCCTGCACCATAAATTATTATTATTAATCCTAATTGTGATAAAGTAGAAAAAGCAATAATTTTTTTTAAATCATACCTTATAATTGCAGAAATTTCTGCAAAAAATATTGTTATTAATCCAATTACTTCAATAATACTTATTATAAATAAACTTAAATTTATTATATGATTAAATCGAATTAATAAATAAACCCCAGCAGTTACTGAAGTAGATGAATGAACTAAAGCTGATACTGGAGTAGGAGCAGCTATTGCTGCCGGTAATCAAGAAGAAAAAGGAAATTGAGCACTTTTAGTAAATGCTGCAATTATAATAAATAATAAAATATAATTATCTAATATATTAAATTAACAAAATTTATTCTTCCATATATTATTATATACCAATTGATATTAAAATAAATACATCCCAATCGATTTATTAATACTGTTAATATACCTGAATTATACCTTGAATAACTATTATAATAAATTACTAATAAATAAGAAATTAATCCTAATCCATCCCATCCAATTAAAATCTAACTATATTAGGACTAATAATTATTAATATTATTGAAAGTAAAAAAAAAATTAAAAAAAAAATCGAATTTTAGACATATCCCTCTTCATATATTCATTACAATATAATATAATTCTTGAAGAAATTAATATAACTACTGCTATATATAATAATCTTATTCAATCTACATAAATAATATATGAATATTAACTCTATTAATTATAAAATTCTTCACTCTAAATAATGAATTTTAATATTAATGTTATAATACTTAACATAAAAAAATATAATACTTAAAATAAAAATATAAATCTTCTTAAATAAAAATAAATAATTTATATATATATATATATATATATATATATATATATATATATTTTAAAATGTTAACTCAACATATTTTTGATTCCACAAATCAATATTTTAATTAAATTATTTAAATATATAATTATATCTATTTTTAAAATAATAAAATTTAATGGTACTCAATGAAGAATAATAATTATATAGTCATTAATACTATTAGGAGTAATTTTTACTAATATTCTACTTCATTTTCCATAAAATCTATATGAAAATAATTATAAACTATAAGTACCCCTTAAAAATATCCTAATAATTAAAATAAAAATTACATTAAAAGATCATTGTATAATAACACCCACTATTATAACTTCTCTTAATATATTTAATGAAATAGGTGCAGATATATTAATTGAACAAAAAATAAATCATCATAAACATATTGAAGGAATAAAATAAATTGTCTTTTTATTTAATATAATATTACGACTGCCTGACCATTCATAAAAATAATTTACAATCACAAATAAACCAGAAGAACATAACCCATGACCAATTATTATTAATAATCCACTAGTATATCCTCAATAACTTATTGTTATCATACTAGTTAATATTATACCCATATGCACCACAGAAGAATAGGCAACTAATATTTTTATGTCTAAGGAACGTAAACATACAGTTCTTAAATAAATTACCCCAATTAAACTAACTGACATAAATAAATAATTTATTCTTACTCCTCTTTTTATTATTATTATTGAACGACATAACCCATACCCTCCTAGTTTTAATAGTACCCCTGCTAAAATTATTGAGCCTGTAATTGGGGCTTCAACGTGAGCTTTAGGTAATCATATATGAAATATAAATATAGGAATTTTTACTAAAAATGCAAAAATTAAAAAATAATATAATATATTATTTTCTAATAAATTTCATATTAAAATTTCATAATTTAATGAATAATATAAATAATATAAATAATAAATAATAATTATTAAAGGTAATGATGCAAATAGCAATAAAAAAAAAGATATATTCTAGCTCTAACACGCTCTGGTTGATAGCCTCAACCTATAATTAATAGAATAGTAGGTAATATTCTAATCTCAAAAAATACATAAAAAATAAAAAAATTTATTGAAGAAAATGAAATAAATAAACATAATAATAATAATAAGTAATAAATTTCTATAAAGATTAATATTATCTACTTTATGAATTATAAACATTAAAGCTAAAATTCAAAAACTTAATAATAATAAAATAAAACTATAATTATCTAAACCCATAAAATAATAAATCATTCTTCAATTATTAGTATAATTATATTTAATTATTAATATAAATCTTATAATAAATAATAAATTTGAAATAATTATTATTTTAAATTTTGAAAATAAAAAAAAAGATATGAAAAGTAAAAATATCAATATTATTAATAATCTTATCATAAAATTAAATTTATAAATTTTATATTGTCATTACCATTTCTTCGAATTAATAATATTAATAAAGTTAATCCTATTACTCTCTCGCATACACAAACAATTAAATAATATATAGTCAAATAAATCATCATAATTTTTGAACAATTATGCATAATAACAATAATATTCTAACTATTATAACTTCTATTATAATTAAAGTTAACACACTACTTTTCATATTTTAAATGCTAAATTTATTGAATATATAAACATAAATACATGTATATAAATAATTAAATTAATAAATAGTTAATTTATTTATTATTATTAGATAGTTATTAATTTAAATTAACATATTAATTTTGTAAATTAAAAATAAATTATAAATTTATAACTAATATAATCTTCAAAAACATAAATAATAATTTATATCATTAATCTCCAAAATTATATTTTTTATTAAACTATTTCTTGAATATAATAATAATAATGAAAATAATATCTTCTATCGATTTAACATTCATTTCAAACTATTTATTAATTATTTTATTAATAATTATTAAACAAAGAAAATTCATAAATCCTGTACATGATAAAATTATTTTAATTATTTTTATTTTATTTCTATATTTAATTTAAGGTTTATAGCTTACAACAATATAATATCAATAATATATTTTTATTTTAATTAGGGGTTTGATAATTATTTTTTCTTTACTTTACTAGATTTATTGGTAAATTTAATTCAATCAATACTAAGTATTCGATCATAATATTTTAATGTAATATTATTTTTAATTTTTTTATATTATTCATATGAAAAATATACATATTTTCCTTGAATAATCAACGTAAAACGAATTACTTAATTAAATAATACCTATTTAGAATCATCCAAAATTTAATGACAATTTATTATTTATGTATTCAATTAATAATAGAATATCAATAATATTTATTTCATTTTTTTACTATAGAAAACTTTATGTAATTATTAAATTATGTAAATCAAGAGGAAAAACTATACGAAAAATAACATAATAGAAAATTCAATTATAAAAACTAACAATATTCTATCAATTATTAATAATTCATTAATTAATTTACCTACTCCAATCAGTATTTCAATTTGATGAAACTTTGGATCACTTTTAGGATTATGTTTAATACTACAAATTACCATCGGGTTATTTTTATCTATGCATTACACGGCAAATATTAATCTAGCTTTCGATAGAGTCATTCATATTATTCAAAATGTTAATTATCGTTGATTATTACGACTAATACACATAAATGGAACTTCAATATTTTTTACTTGCATATTTATTCATATTGGTCGAAATCTATATTATAGAGCTTTTAAATCTATCAAACCCTGAAACATTGGAGTATTTATTTTTCTAGTTACAATAATAATTGCATTTATAAGATATGTCCTTCCATGAGGGTAAATATCACTCTGAGGTGCTACAGTTATTACTAACTTATTATCCGCTATTCCATAAATTGGAAGTTCAATAGTCTCATGATTATGAGGAGGATTTTCAGTAAATAATGCTACACTTAATCGATTTTATACATTTCATTTTATTATGCCTTTTATTGTTTTAATTTTAGTAATTTTACATCTAATTATACTTCATGAAACTGGTTCTTCTAATCCATTAGGAATTAACAGAAACTTTAATAAAATTCCATTTAATTCTTATTTCACTATTAAAGATTCAATTGGATTTATTATAATTTTAACTATATTAATATGAATTTGTTTAATTTTTCCCTGTAATCTAGGTGACCCAGAAAATTTTAATAAAGCTAATCCAATAATTACTCCTATACATATTCAACCAGAATGATACTTTCTTTTTGCTTATGCAATCCTTCGATCAATTCCTAATAAATTATGAGGAGTTATCGCTTTACTATTTTCAATTTTAATTTTACTATTTGTCCCTTTTATGTCAAAATATAATATTAAAAGATTTAAATTTCAACCTATTAATCAAATTTTATTTTGATGATTTATTTCATTATTTATTATTCTTACTTGAAGAGGTGCTAAACCTATTGAAAATCCATATATTATTATTAGACAAAATGCCTCAATTCTTTACTTTTTATACTATTTAATTAATTCAATATTTACTAATTTAATTTATAAGTAAAATATAAAAATGAATTAAAAATTAGTTTCGACCTAATTATAGATATTAAATTATCCATTTTTATACTAATTATTAAGCTGTATTAGCATGTAACTTGAAATTACTTTATAGAAGTAAAACCTTCTAATAATTTTAATTAAATATAAAATATAATTCTCTTTACTATAAATAAAATAATTAAAATTATTATAATTCTAGGTAAAAACCTTTTTCAAGTTAAATATATTATTTCATCATATCGCATATGTGGCATAGTCTCACGTACTCATAACACTCTAAAAACCATAAATAAATTAAATTAAATAAAATTCTATTAATATTTCCCCCTAATAATAATATTCTAAATAAATATATTACAAACAAAATTATCCCATATTCAGCAATTATAAATAAAGCAAATGTTCCCCCTACATACTCTACATTAAACCCAGATACTAATTCTGATTCCCTTCTGAAAAATCAAAAGGCGTTCGATTTAATTCTGCTAAAAATCTCACATATAATAAAAATCCTACGGGATATAAAAATATAATAAATCAACAATAATACTGCATTTCCTGATATACTATTAACCTAAATCTTTCAATTATTATTAAAATCCTATAAATAATAAATATCATTGAAGCTTCATATGAAATTGTCTGAGCAATTCTCCGCAATCTACCTAATATCGCATAAGTTGAATTAGAAGCCCAACCAGATAATATTAAACCATAAACACCTAATCTTATAATACACAAAATTAATAAAATATGTATATTTATATGTAAATAATTTTCGTAAAAAGGCAATATTAATCATAATATTAACATTAAAGTCATTCTTAAAACAGGACTAAAAATATAATAATAATAATTAATATTATGAATAAAAATTGATTCTTTTAATATAAGCTTTAATTCATCCCTTAAAGGTTGTATCGTTCAAAAAAATCTTACTTTATTAAATCCCTTTCGTATGTGAATATGCCCTAAAACCTTTCATTCTAAAAAAGTTAAAAACCTAATTGAAATTAATACTAAAATTACCACATCTAATCTTATAAAAATTATTATTAATAATGGTATTATTATCTAAATAATCATTAATTATTTATAAATAAATTTTAAATTTATTAGCACTATTATGCTAAGATAATATTTATTTTTTATTCACATATTTTAGATACTATAGTATAAATAAAAAGTCTTTTCGTACAAATTTATTTAAATATATTAAAGATAGAATCCAAACTGGCTCACACCGTTTTAAACTCAAATCATGTAAGTTTTTAAAAGTCGAACGGACTTAATTAAGCTATTTACTCAAATAACTATTTAACTTAATTCAACATCGAGGTCGTAAACGTTTTTATCAATTAACTCTCGAAAAAAATTAGGCTGTTATCCCTAAGGTAATTTATTTTTAATTTATTAATAATGAATTCTATAAATTTATTTAATCATAAATTAATGGTAATATATATATAAATTTATATAAAAAAAATTAATTAAATTTTCCAATTATCCCCAATCAAATAACAAAATAACTAAATTTATAAATTTATAGATAAATTAAATTATTTATATTATAAAATTCTATAGGGTCTTTTCGTCTTTTAATCCTTTAAGAATTTTTACATAAAATAAAATTCAACTACTAATTAAATTGAGACAGATTTTATCTCGTTAAATAATTCATTCTAGACTCTAATTAAAAGCCAAATGTTTATGCTACCTTTGTACAGTCAATATACTGCAGATTTGATTTAAAATTATTATCAATAAACCATGTTTTTATTAAACAGGCGAATAAAATTTTTGCCGAATTCCTTAACTTAATCTTTCAAGAACAATATATATATATATATATATAAAATCTATTCAAATATTCAATATAATGTTACTTCTACTAATTTTATCATTATTACTAAATTTTATAAATTAAAATTTAAAATTTTATAAATAATTAAATAATAATATTAAATATAAAATTATTTTTTCTTAAAATTTTACTTTTATATTTATAAATATAAATTAATTAAAAATAAAAATATAATTTAAATAAAATAATTTTTTAATAAAACATATTAAAATAAATTTAAAGTTTGTAACGTTGTTAAGCCTCGTCCCGTCCGCCACGTGCCCTTTCAGACTCCTGTTCGACGTTCGACGGGCTTCTTCTTCGTGCCTTTCCGTCCTTGTTCCTTCGTCCCTCTGCTGTTGTTGGTGGCTTGGTCTCCCGTACTCCCCGTCTGTCCCGTCCCGGAGAACTCGAGGTCGGGCCAGGTTCGCGGCGGGAGGAGGGAAGCGCAGAGAGGCCGGGTCGAAAAGAACAAGGCCTTCTTTTGTTTCTTAATCTGTACTTATTGTCTTTATTGGCCTCAATTTACATTAGCCTTTTTCTTGCGGTGCGCTTACCGCTTACAAAGGAGGCTTCTATGTTCGAAATCCTTAACTTCTAAATACAGTGAAGGCTACATTTAATATTTCTATAGCGTCACGCTCACCGCTTACAACGGAGTCGGTTCTATGCTATTTACTTTTGCGGTGCGCTCAACGCTTACAACGGAGCCGGTTATATTTTATTTTCGCGGTGCGCTCACCGCTTACAAAGGAGTCTTATATTCTGTTTCCCCGGTGCGACACTTTCGCACCATCGCTGTGCCAGTACGTTAACGCGGCGGAGAGAAGTCCAGCCCGATGGCTGTGACTCCGTGCACGCGACCGCGGCCCTAAACCTATACCGGGAGGTACGACACGAGTCGTGCTTCCGGGAGCCCCTAGTGCGCCAAAAGTCGCTCGACCAGGGAGCCTTTGCTCCCTGAGCTCTGCCTCCTGGAGTTCCCCGGTGCGCCAAAAGTCGCTCCAAAGGGTCGTGCGCCAAAAGTCGCTCGACCGGGAAGCCTTCGCTTCCCGAACTCCACCTCCTGGAGTTCTCCGATGCGCTAAAAGTCGCTCCAAGGGATCGTGCACCAAAAATCGCTCGACCGGGAAACCTGCGCTTCCTGAACTCCACCCCCGTCTCCCCATTTCACGTGAGCGCGACCTTTTTATACCTTTTTCGGGCGCGTTTCCCCTCACGTGTCTTAACTCGCGGGCCTCGCGGTGGGGTCGCGCCGCCTAGCCGCTCTCGTGGGCCAGGCTGGTGGGGGGGAAATAGTGGCGGAGTGAGCGCGTCGCGCTTGCTCGCGTATCGCCCTGCATTAGCCTGGCCAGGGCTAGACGCAAGGTTCCCCTTCACGGCCCCATACTATATTCTCTATTCATTCATTCATCCCTCCTTCTCGTGCGTATTTCGGGCCGTCAACTCCCACTATGCTGGTCCTCACTCATCCTTCCATTCTATGCCCGATAATCACGTTTTCACCGTTGTGCCGTACACCCTTTCGCTCTCACTCTCACGTTCACGCACTCTTTCTATCGTGCCCTGCTTTCATGGGCAACGCTGCGCCGAACGCTCTTCCACTCCCACTCGCACGCTCACGCACTTCCTCTCTCAAACCTGACTCTTATAGACACCGCTGTGCCGTACGCCCCCTTCCACTCCCACTCGCACGCTCTTACAAGTATACTTATACATTCGCTCGCTTTTTCTCTTTCACACGCACGTTTTATCGTTTTCACTGTATTCTCTCATTATTTCTCTCTCACACTCACGTTTTATTGTTTCAATGTATTCGCTCGCACTTTCTCTCTCACACTCATACCTTAAATCTTCGGACGTTGTAGTCCGTTCCTCTTCCGGCCCTGTTCCCACGGCAATGCTGCCCTTTTGCGACGAAGTTATTCGTCGCATCCCCCTCTATCTTCGGGGGGGGGGGGGAGGTGATGTTGCCCAGATCGCCTGCGCTTTGGCGCCCTTTGAATCCTAGTAACTTCCCCGTCTTGGGACACAGGAAAAGCTGCCTCTTCCACCCTCCGTAGCAGGCTTGCCACCGTCGTTTTCCTTGTGGTACATCGACGGTGATCTCCTCCGAGAGGTGGACCTTCCAGTAGTTCGTTGTAGGGGCGCTGCCGGGTTTTGCGCCGCGTAGGCCGTTGTCGGTGTTCTCGCCGCGGGCTTCGATGATTGCTATCCCGCTGTTGTTGGGAGCGGCGATTTCTTTGTTGTGAACGGTGGAGACGTCTTTCTCCTTGTCGCGGACAGTAAAGGCGGTGTCCTTGCCGCTGATGACGGGAGTGGCGTCTTTTTTGTTGTTTGGGGCGAAGACGTCCTTCTCCTTGCCGCGGGTGGTGAAGACGTCCTTCTCCTTGCTGCGCGCGGCGACGTCCCACTCCTTGCTGCGTGCGGCAGGAACGTCCTTCTCCCTGCCGCGGGTTGTGAAGACGTCCTTTTCCTTGCTGCGCGCGGCGACGTCCCACTCCTTGCTGCGTGCGGCAGGAACGTCCTTCTCCCTGCCGCGGGTGGTGAAGACGTCCTTTTCCTTGCCGCGGGCGTCGAAGACGGCATTCTCGTCGCTGATGATGCGGGCAACCCCTTCCTTGCTGCGAGAGGTGAAGACGTCCTTCTCTTTGCTGCGTGCGGCGAAGGCGGCTTTCTCCTTGCTGCGGGCGGCGCTGATGATGTGAGCGGCTCCCTCCTTGCCGCGGGCGGTGAAGCCGGTGTCCTTGCCGCTGATGACGAGAGCGGCTTTCCTCTCACTGCGGGTGGCGAAGTCGTCCTTGTCCTTGCTGCGTGCGGCGGAGGTGGCTTTCTCCTTGCTGTGGGCAGCGAAGACGGCGTACTTACCGCTGATGATGTGAGCGGCTCCCTCCTTGCCGCGGGCGGTGAGGCCGGTGTTCTTGCCGCTGATGACGGGAGCGGCTTTCCTCTCGCTGCGGGTGGCGAAGACGTCCTTGTCCTTGCGCTGATGATGTGAGTCGACGTTGGAGGTAACGCCCGACACTGAGCTGTGCGGGGCCGCAGATCCATTCTGCCCCGTTCCTTTCGCAGAGGGTTTCCATTTCCTCGCTTATGGTCGTAGTACTGGAGTTCGCGTCGACCGGCGCCATCGCTTGGTAGTTGTACATGTTGATGCGCAACTGGATCCGGAAACTGAATCCCTCGATTAGGCGCCGCATTGGGTGTAGCGGGAGCTCGACCTCATCCTCTTCGCTTGATGGGGCGTCCCCTTCGGCTTCGAGGTAGGCTGGTTCCCTTGCTTCCTCCATCTTCTGCCGGTGCTCCGGATTTCTTGATCCTATGGAGGTTCGCTCTTGGTGGTGTGCTCTTAGCCGCTGCTCCGTGCTTATTCTCTGAGGAGATCTCTGTCTTGTTGTCCCGGGCGGCGTTCTCGGATAGAGATCTGGTCTCTTTGCCTGTAGTTGGACGAGTCTCTCGCCCAATATCCTGCATGGCGTTATGAACCGTCTCGTTGTAAGGCTTCAGATCACGGGGGAAATTTTCCTTGCTATTGTGTAAGGACCCATAAATTTTGACGCAAGCTTCGCATTGAAGTCCTTGGCTTTTGCTGAAAGCACGTGGGTCTTTACAAGTACTTTCGTTTGCAGTGCCGGCTGCCATTTGCGGCGCCGGAGGTCGTAATTATGGCTCTGTTTCTGGAAGGCCTTTGCGAGGTTTACTTTCACCAGGGCTAAGGCGTCCTTCATGTTTGCGGTACGGCTCTCAAGGCCGGGCCTGTTTAGCAGCCCGGCTTGCTGGTGGAGAGAGCCTGGCGGGTTTTGCTCTCTCCCGGTATTCAGGTAAGCCGGAGTAAATCCGGTGACGGATGATTGCGCAGTATTGTAGGCGAAAGCCAGCTCAGGGAGGTACCTATCCCAGGTCCGATGGTCCTGCCCTACATACTGCGCGATCATTGTTTTCAGGACCCTGTTGGTCCTTTCAACAGGGTTACATTGCGGTGTATACGGCGGAGTACGGCGGTGAGAGATTTCGCAGTTCTCTAGAAGCGTGCGGAATTCTCTGCTGACAAACTGTTTTCCGTTGTCTGTTACAACAACGGCCGGGCAGCCATGTCGTAGTACGACCAACTGCTTGAATTTTTCCGTGACGGCTTTGCTGGTGGCCTTTCGTAGGACCGCCAGCTCTACCCACTTGGTGAGACGGTCCTGTATCACCAGAAGCCACACGTTCTGACTGTGTGACGTCGGCTGTGGGCCTACCAAATCAATCGAGACCATTTCCCATGGCTTCTCAACGTTGGTGGCCAACATGTTACCAGCAGGGGCTTGCTGCTGTGCCTTGCTTACTTGGCACTGGTGGCAGCGGCGGACGTATTGAGCAGCGTCTCTGAACATGCGGGGCCAAATGTAGCGCTCGGCTAGTCGGATAATAGTCTTACCGATTCCTAGATGACCGGCTATTGGGGCGTCGTGATTGTCGCGTAAGATTTTGACCCTTTCCTCCTCCTTTACACATAGTTTCCAGGCGTTATCAGAACTTTGGTCCTTGAAATTCAATGAGTTGAGGGCGCGTCGACAAAGACGGCCTTCTTTTATCATATAGTTCGGATATTCTTCGGGGTGTCCTCTGTACCTCGGTAGGTGTTGCCTCGTACAGTCTCTCGTGGTGTTAACGGCGGCGATGTTCTGCCTCCTTGAGAGGGCATCGGCTAATTCGTTCTCGGTGCCGCGGCGGTACTTGACTTGGAAGTCCCACTGGCTTAATTCGATTGCCCAGCGGGCCAATCGGCCGGAGGGTTATCGATCTTTGCTAACCATTTGAGAGCTTGATGGCCGTTACCACGATGAAGTGGTAGCCCTCTAGGTAGTCGCGCATCTTCCAGATCCCCCATTTTACCGCCAGGCACTCTTTCTCAGTCGTCGTGTAGTTTTTCTCGGCTCTATTTAGGGTTCGACTCACGTATGCGATGATTCTCTCGCATTTGCCTTGCTTCTGGGATAGCACCGCCCCGAGTCCTTCATTGCTGGCGTCGGTCTCGAGCGTGAAGGGTTCTGTG